>SRMA01027302.1:547116-603206 GCA_007224835.1 Danionella cerebrum | reverse complement strand
TGTTTGTCTCTGAACATGCCCATGATCTGGAAGGCTTAGAGCCTTTCCAGATCATGTAGTCTTAGTCTGTTTGTCTCTGAACATACCCATGATCTGGAAGGCTTAGAGCCTTTCCAGATCATGTAGTCTTGGTCTGTTTGTCTCTGAACATACCCATGATCTGGAAGGTTTAGAGCCTTTCCAGATCATGTAGTCTTGGTCTGTTTGTCTCTGAACATACCCATGATCTGGAAGGCTTAGAGTCTTTCCAGATCATGTAGTCGTGGTCTGTTTGTCTCTGAACATACCCATGATCTGGAAGGCTTAGAGTCTTTCCAGATCATGTAGTCTTGGTCTGTTTATCTCTGAACATACCCATGATCTGGAAGGCTTAGAGTCTTTCCAGATCATGTAGTCTTGGTCTGTTTGTCTCTGAACATACCCATGATCTGGAAGGTTTAGAGCCTTTCCAGATCATGTAGTCTTGGTCTGTTTGTCTCTGAACATACCCATGATCTGGAAGGCTTAGAGCCTTTTCAGATCATGTAGTCTTGGTCTGTTTGTCTCTGAACATACCCATGATCTGGAAGGCTTAGAGCCTTTCCAGATCATGTAGTCTTGGTCTGTTTGTCTCTGAACATACCCATGATCTGGAGGGCTTAGAGCCTTTCCAGATCATGTAGTCTTGGTCTGTTTGTCTCTGAACATACCCATGATCTGGAAGGTTTAGAGCCTTTCCAGATCATGTAGTCTTGGTCTGTTTGTCTCTGAACATACCCATGATCTGGAAGGCTTAGAGCCTTTTCAGATCATGTAGTCTTTGCTTCTTCTATGATAAGCCCGTGATCTGGAAGGCCAGAGCCCTTCCAGATCATGTAGTCTCTGCTATTGTTTTACCTTTTTCCTGTGTAACTAAGTGTTTGTTAATAAATGAGATGTTCAATCTTGTCAATAGTTACTCTCTAATCACTTTCTAAAATAATGGTAAATGCAAAGAACTAAAGTATCACATTAGGTAACAAAGGTTTAAAGGGTTAATTAGAACGGGTTAATTAGGGGTGCATTTCTCTAATTATTAACACTTATTAATACATAGTTTACTATAGCTTTAATCAAAGCTTATGATAAAGGTAAACAATAACCTTCTTATTAAAATATGGAGTCAGATTAAAGTTAAATTCAATAATTAAAGTTCCCGCAAGCTCTGAAAGACAGAACACGGCTGAAAACCTTCATCCATGGTTGAAACCCGTTTTTGGATCAACCCATGGACCAGCCTTACATAGTCAATATTTTCTGACCAAAATGCAATTTAAAAGTAAATTGTGAACAAGTAATCACACATGTCTATATGTATTCCAAAATGCTTTATTGCACTCAACACAAACTTTTCCTGCATTATATATGCACCAGAGGGGTGTTTCTTTCTTCAATGGAGTCCTGATTCACCAAACTGTCGTTCATTTTACCATATTTTCTATCCCTTTCATCCTATGACCAGGATCCCCAACTTTCTCAATATTGACATTTGTTCTGTACTGTGTTTATATTGTTTTTCTTTCTTTCCCTTATTCAGCTGAGTACAATTGTACTCTACCTTGAATTTTTAATAAAAAATTAATTAAATTAAAAACCTTTTTCTTTTCTGTAGATGGAAGGCTGTGATTGGTTTAGGGGCCAGCCAATCAGAAGATTTAAGACTCCTCTCTGGCTGTAATAGATAGATAGGGAATTGGGAAAAAGTTGTACATAATTTTAGCCATTGGTAGGAAATTTCGGAGCTCATAATTTGGAGCCATTGTGTGTCTTCTCCGTGAAGCAGCTCTTTGTTTCAGGAGTAGGAAATTCTGTTCACTCTTTTGTGCTTTCGATATTTTGAAGTGTGTGGAAATCCAAACTCTTGTTATGAACTTATGAAGTATCCAACTATTAAAACCGCACAGGATTTGCACCTACACCGGCAGTCATCATTAGTGCGTTCTATTGCATATGCGTTGTGTGCTTTTATAGAGAAAAAGAGGACGGGCATTCACTTCTCTATAAATACTAACCCAAACTATTTGATGTCTGGAAAACCAAACCCTTGCTTCTCCTGATTCTTATAATCAGGATGCGGTTTGAAATAAAACTCTTTGCGCACTAAAGTGACAAAAAGTTCACCGTCTATTCGCTTTCTCTTTACTTCTGCCCCTCTGAGAGTACAACTCCTTGTTTTGTTCTTCACCTATTGCAGCTGAAGACATGTGACCAAATAGGCCAATCAAAGTGGTTTGATGCAGATGCATAGGTGTGTAAATACCTAAAGTTTCATGATTTATTCCATCCACAAATAATGGCGGAGTCTTTATCTTTCTTTAAACAAAAGCTTACATTTTTTCCCCATTTGCCCATAGAAAGAGAACAGCGCTTTTCTCCTTGCATCTTTCAGGAATGTTGGGATTAAGATAGGATTTTTTTTAAGCAGGCAGTGGTGCAGATCAGCCCCTGACCAAGGTCTCTTTTATGTAGCTCATACACCGTCCTGATCTCACAACTCACTCAGTCTCTCCTCTGCTTCACTGTTTTCACCATTTCTTCTGAGTCACATGGTCTTGTTTGTGGATCAGGGCTGGACTTTAGGGAATGTGACTGGATTTACATTGTTTGTGCTTTTTTTGCCCTCTGAAAGTTTGTTTGCTGGCCCTTTGCATATTTTGTTTTGATCTGGATTGTTTTTATTTAGTTAGCTTTATAGGTTTGACCTACATGTACTCCATAATGAAATAAAAAGGATATTCATTTCTTCAACATAAAATTGTATTCTTTTTCATTTTTATTATTACATAGAATCTATGTACATAGAATGGTATTTGTGTACATTGTGGTTTTGACCTGAGGCAAACTAGAATTTTGAGACAGACAGGGTGCCACTCTGCGTTCTTCTCCTCCTGCTTAAGTGTGTAATTAAGAGCCGGTTTACTCTTGTCCCTTAAGGTCTTTTTCCGTGACTTTTTCAATGTGTTCTGCTTAATGCAGATGGGCTTATGGGAAATTAATAAAATCAACATTATTTACTGATTTTTGTTTTACAGAAAGCTACCAGAAAAACTGACAAAGTTTATCAAGAGGCTGTGGATGTGACAGAGTTGAGTAATGAGGGCTTGAAAGACCTGTTGCTGAAGTACGGCCTGAATGCTGGACCTATCGTTGGTGAGTGACTTTTGAAATCAAACTCAAATAGTGCACAGGGAAGTGCCAAGTTACCAAAGAAGTTTTTGGACTGTTAGATGATGTTTTTTTTTTTTTTTTTTTACCAAAACTCCAAAGTGGATTATACAGAGGGGTAGGGCTGCAACAACTAAGCGATAATTATCAACGATGAAATTCGTTGTCGACGAATGCCTTTATCGATTAGTTGGGCTGCTTATGTCACTGAGGAGTGTCACCCAAGAATACAAAGATACTCACCAAACAAAAGCAACTATACTCACAGATACACAGCCACTCGTGCATTGGCTACAGAAGTGTCTGCCGGGAAAAAAAACTTTCTGTGTGAATAAATTAATTACAATATTTACAAAAGCGTGTTGCGCACTCAAGATATGCAAATAAAGCAAATAATTCAATTTCATATCCGTGAACCACAGCTCTAACGCCATGCAAATAAACAACAACATATCCGGAGTATAATTCATGACCAAGTTTTTGTTTATGTGCGATATGTATCCACAATATAAACGCAAACACCAAAACCATGGCATCAAATGAAAGCTAACAACCAGCTGAATCCAGCGATATGCAACTCATTTACATTGCATGAAGTATTTCAGAGCAGGGAGCAAAAGTTCCCTGTAAAAACGCCAGCAAAAACCAAGCAAGCATGTAAATCTTGTCTTACCTTTGCCGTTTTTTCAACAAAAAGTTATTTCCATAGCGATAAAAGTCCGTTTGTTGTTATGTCCGGTCGATAGCTTCGCGCAAACGCCATTTTTGATTATTTCTGTAGCTTTGTGGCGTCATTACGTCACCAAATATGGAATGACTTCCCGTGCGTAAGAGGTGGTCTCTCCACGCTGCGCGTCGTGTGATTCGTCGGCGATCCCGTCAGTCTCAAAATGGTTGAGCTCATTGGCTTCCATAGAATCAGAGCTTTCCAGTGATATATAGAGCTCCCGGATTGGACAGATGGTCGGGGGTTGGGACACGCAGAAGCTCGACGTCGAAAGCGTTTGTGAATGAAAGGTTCCCAAAGCGCAGCAAGATGGCGTAAATGAGCTTCTACCCCCCTTTTACAGCGTTTCTTTAGGAGTTTTTTTTTGCTGAAATCATGTCCCCTAAGCAAGAAAAGAAGACTATGAACGTAGCTGAAGCTTTGGACAAGATTTTTTCCATATTTCAATTATTGTGCCAAACTGTGCCAACATGGATTACGCCTAGCGCTGGGTGATATGGACCAAAAGTCATATCCTGATATATTTAGGCTGAATATCGATATATGATATATATCCCGATATTTTTATCAAAAAGTGAGAGCAATTGTTTAGTCACAGTCAAACCCAAATATGACATTTCACAAGTAGTTTTATTTAAACTGGCCGGATGAAACAATACACAGCTGTTCCCTTGTTTTTGGGAATAAAATATAAATATATTTGAATACGCAAATAAAATATAAAAATCAAAAGTTTGCATAATGCTGTACATTCATAAATTATTAAAATATTCAATGCTGTAAGCAACTTAGGCGATTGCATTCTTTTAAACTTTTTAAACAATATTTATAGTTTTACAATGTGTTACAAGTAAATTTGACATCTACGCGGCATATAAGCAAAATAAAAATTAAAACTTTTTCACGAGTAAACATTTTATGTGAACTCTCATTGGCTTAGTCTGTGTAATCACGTGATTGAATGCGCGTTCACGCAAGAGGGGAGTCGGAATCTGCCGGGGAGTCGAAATATGGCACAACAACGGTACACCGCGGGAAAATGAAGCTTGAAAGGAGCTTTGTGTCAGGGCTGGAGCTTTTGCGGGTTGCGGTTGGCTTGCAGTTGGGGCCTCGGCAGCGCGCAGTTTCACACACTCTTCATACTGCAGTTTGTGCCACTGTTTTAGATGGTGAAAAAGATTTGGTAGTGCTTCCACCCCTGGCTGTAACTTCTTTATGGCACTCCCTACATATGACATGGTTTTGTTTCTCATCAGAAACTTTGAATCCGAACCATCTCCATATTACTGAGCCGCTACTTTTTGTTTACCAACTAATTTCTCCGCATGCTCAGCAGATGTTGTTGCTTCCTCCATGTTTGTTGAAGAGTGCCGGCGGATTGTCTGCTCCAGAGTCCAGCCCCTCCCCTCTCTGTGCCTGAAAGAGGAGGGGCGTGGCCAGGGGCGCGCGAAGTAGTGCTGAGAGCTCCGGGTTAAAGCAGTTTGCTGGAGCAAGGCTCACAACGCAGTTTGAACTACGCAGCCTATATCGATATATGCGATATGGTCAAATTTCATATCTCCTTTAAAAATATATCGATATATTTTTAATATCGATATATCGCCCAGCCCTAATTACGCCTGAACTTTGTTCAATCAAAACCTTTACAGAATATTAGTTTCTTGTAGGCCTTGTAAAAGCTGAGAAATGCCTTAAAAAGTAAAAGTATAGGATTTTCGGAAAATAGGCCTCAGGGCTTAAGAGGTTAATGCTAAATGTTCATAAAAGTTTTTGCTGCAGTGTTTACATCTGTTGCAAAGATACTAACTCGTTTCTTCACCACACCAGCTTCCACACGGAAGGTTTACGAGAAGAGACTTCAGAAGATGTTGGATCAGGGTCCTCCGGAGGCTGTGACTCTTGCATCAGAGATGACGCAGACAGATGGAAAACAGAATGGCAACACTAACTCCGACCATTACAGCGACAAGGAGGAAGGTAACGAACCAAAAGATACTGTGACCATCTGTGTTTTGATGGAATTGCATCAATGCTGTGTTCTACCCGTCAGAAACTTTAGCTCCAGCTCCAGTCACTGTGCCCGAACCAGAACCAGTGGAGCTTGAGCCGGTTCCTGTGGTGGAGAGACGAGTCAGGAGTCGAGGGAAAACCCCTGTGACCAGCAGATCTCGCAGCAGCCAGCACAACAAGGTGAGGAACAATAGTCGTGGACCACACTTATTGTGCCAATTCTCTTTTGGGTTGCAGTAACATCTGAGTCCACTTTCATTTCCCCAACACAGTCCTTTGATAACGCATTTGGTCAGAAAACTAATTCCCGAAATGGAATTCCCCCAGAAACAATGGCTTATATGACTTGGGAATTTTTTTCCAGAATTGAAACTTTTAGATAGGTGAGAAAAAAAAAGCTGTAAACAAAGCATGTTTTCAGAAATTGGTCACAGCACCCCAAAACACTTTAGACTGTAACCTGTACCTTTTACTTTATTTTTGTGGAGTCAATTTTCAAATTTTGGGAGATCGATTCCTGATTTAAAAGCTAACCCAATCACGTTACACATCTGTTAATATTCATGAGAAACTATCCAATCACTGAGTGGTTTTGTGAATGTGTTAAAAATGCTTAATTTTAAAGACTTATTTTCATAAGATAAGCTTATATAAATATGTTATATAAGTTTAGTAAATAAGTTTAATGTTTTAATAACTTATTGAAGGGTAGTCATTGTAGACATTTTGTTCTTTTATTTTATATCTTTTCAAGCCGCAGTCATTGTCTACCTTTTTAGATACCTTGTACGCAATACGATTGTTATTGTTAGATAAACGTAAGGTCTTAATTTTGATTCTTAATGGTCTTTAAAAAGTCATACATTTGACATTGTGAAACGGGTAGAAACCCTGATTCTTTGTTTACAGCATTTTAGCACTTGTTTTAAACTTGCACCGTGCTGTTTATTCTTTAATTCAGTAAAGTCACATTTGTTTTATACAAGTATTGTTAAAAATGCCCAGCACTAACAGAATTATTATACTGGTCAGTGTTTCCCCTAGGATCATGGCCTTGGGAGGGGGGGTGGGGTTGTGGTGTTATGGGTGGTGCAGCAAAACACTCACACAAACACTTCATAGTGTTTATATGTTTCTTTTAATGGCAGTATACCAATATATTATAATGTCTGAACAATTACTGTACAATAACTAAACAACTGTACACTGAACTAAACACTAAACATCAGATTTATTTTAATATGTTAATTATTCACAAAGTGTGCAGCTTTTGTCACTGCAGTGCATCTTTCTGGGCTTCTGAAAGAACATTTCCAGAGCATCTTGGTATGGATAGTCTGAAACTTCTGGCCCATTTATTGAGATCCGCATGCAGGCTGCAAGATGGTCCCCTTGCAGCCTATTGCGAATGTCTGTTTTGACCTGTAAATACATTAACTGTTAGGCTTTAAAAGTGATAACTGATAGTAACAACAGTAAAAATCAACTTAACATAGTGATAGTTTAAAGCAGGAAATGCTATTGTATAACTAACTAGCTAGCGATTAATTAAGCAATTTATTTATCAATTCGTTCATTCATGCTTGTGTGTATTTACTTACTTACCAAGATCAGTCTTGTACAGCCAGGGGGAGTATTTCCTCTGACAGCCAAGCTGGGTCAAAACCTGTCGTTCTGTGGTGGCTAGACTTTTGCTGCTTGTCAGGGGCAGGACATGCAGCACTTGGGCTCTTTCCTGTACTTTGATTCGGAGTAGGAAAGCTACACCGGCTGCTGCTCGCAGCAGAACACGTGCTGTCATCGTCACCACCTTGGGAGCGTTTAAAAAACGCGGATATTTTTGCCTGCTGTGTCATACTCGCTGATGGGTGTGTGTGTGTGTGGGCGCATCGGGGCGGAACTCCGCTGTGCGCGATACGGAGGACAATTGTAAGCGCGCAAACGTTGAGACAGAAATTACATGCCATCGTATAAATAACATAATGCTATTTAGTTTAATAGAAGAAAAAAGCAAAGACCTGTTATATATAAATTACTTCTGTCGTTTTTCGACGAAAATAAAATAAAATTAACTTGACCTTCAAGGGGGGCGGGGGGTGCCGTTGGGGGGGCGGGGCGCCCCCCCTAATATAATGGTAAGGGAAACACTGGTTCGGTAACCGGAGCATGAGTGTCTTCTCACAGACGCTTCCAGCTCATGCTCACCGTATTATCAGCGTTGCCAGAATCCATTTCCCCAGCGGCGAGCGGCTTTAAATCCTCTGTCACGCTCCGGAGGTCAGGGCTTTGGAGGAGGCATGGTAATGAGTGTGAGTGAGATTAACACAATGCTTCTCATGAGCAAGACATTAACGTCTGCTCTCTAACACGGACACACAATTATGGTGAAGGCCAGCAGATTAATCAAATCACGAATTCATTTTCCTGTTTCTCAACATTTGGGACATTTAGAGACGGGTTATGTTTTCATAATGAAACGATGAGATGAAGATGACTTCATGTGAAGCTGCAGAGACGCGGGAGATGTTAGATTTCTTTCATGAATTCTTTTTCGTTGGCACCACTCGTTCGGTCAGATTTGTGGTGTCCCGTTGACGCCCACAGTTTTCCATCTAGGCACGTTCACACACAAAACGTTGGAATGAAAATTTGGATCGTGTGTAGAGGCCTTAAAGGAGTCATGTTTTATTTCTAATAATATGTTGGTCTAGTTGTATGAGAAATGTGATCCTTTTACTCGAAAAGTCTCTTTTTTTATTTAAAATCGCATTCGATCTCTTTCTTTTCTAGCCCTGGCTTATTTAGAAAAACTTGTAACTACTCCCCGGATACTATTGGTTACTGATTTGCATATTCATCCCAATATGTAAAGTTATGTAGGCAAAGTTATTGTCTGACGCTCAAAGTAGATGTGAGGGTGGATAGAGAGGTTAATTACGAGCAACTTCAATTCTGAGCGGTAAACGTTTTATTAAAGCAACAACCATACCTGAACCAGAATCTGATCCCGAATCAGATGCAAACGCACCTTCACCACCTCGGCATCAGAGACTTTAGTCCGGAACCTTTTCTCATTAGCCCTGGATAATTCAACTCCAGACTAATTCATAAATACACTATAACTGAAGATTATCGAGCCGCTAAAGAAATGACTTCGTTACACCATGACCAATCAGACCAAGTATTGTGTGGAGCATCTGTTTTTATTAGCTAGTCAGATTTGAAGTGTCTGGATTGAACCAGAGACACTTTGAGGGAGAGAAACGATGGATATTAGAGTGTTTTTCATCAAAATAAAGCCGCGACAGAGGCTCACGTTTCCAGGGAGCCGAATCGGAATCTGTAATTTTTTTATTAGGCATATCATCACTTTCTAGTTCCTTATTAGGGTCTGGGCTCAGCACCGAATGTTTTCAGGCCTGGTTTCATCGTGGTGCACCAACTTTACGAGTCTTCTGGTCACTATTCGGCTAGAATTATTCTAAAACACCAATGCTTCATTAGAGTGGAGGTAATACCTATAATTTAAAGTTTGTTGTAGGTTTAAAAATGGTCTAATATCAGTGTTATTGACTAAAGTACAACCTCAAATCCAACAAAAGTTGGGATGTTTTGGAAAACGCAAATACAACAAGATTACAAGTAGTTGTTTTTAAATTTCAATACAGACAATATTACATGTAGCTGACGTTTTTATACAATGCGACTTACAGTTTGTGAGAAAACGCGACAAGCAGTTTCATACAAATTATAAAACTTAATAAAAAGTGAAGCTCAAGCAGTGATCCCTCACAGACTCCTCTCTCAGGGCAGAGAAATGGAGAGAGTTCCCAGCAGCATTTGATCCATAATGATTGTCACATGCCTAAAGTAAAAAAAAAACAAAGAATTACATTATGTTCCCCACAACTTACCAGACGACCAGCTTTCCATGGATGTTGAGATTTAGCTGACATTCATCCATTCTTGGGTTTTCCGGGCAATGTACACAAAGCAATTTAAAAGTTGCGTTATCATGCATAATGACACAAAATATGCAAGGTAACGTGAAGAAGATGTGTGATCGTTTTTCAGTTTCATTTTACAGACCCCAAATCATTGTCTTCTAGCGGTGAAACGGAAGCATAACCCTTGGAAGTACAAGACCCGTGATATGGCTTGTGTTTTTCAACCACAAAAAAGTATACATTTTAAACAAATCCATTTGTGGGTTTTTTCATTTTTACATTGCTTTTACCTTGTTTATGCTTTATATATATATATAAATATAATTTTTTTTTTTTTTTGCAGTTAAAAGTCAGATTTGTTGTGGAATTCTTATGTGATGTAAAGAAAAAAATATTAAAATATTTGTATTAAAAAAATGATGTTTTTACTACAAAAATTGATACCAATCATCGGCACAAGAAAAAAAAGGAAACTTCATGTAAATATTCATAGCTTTGTTTTTATGTACCATGCGCTTGTTTTTGTTTTTTGGCGAGACAATGAAAAGTGACTGAGAAAAGAAAGGAAGCACTGACCTGAATGAGCCACAGATACAATGCTCCAGGGCTGGAAAACCTACTAGTTTATCTTGCGAATGTTGAAGCGTTTGGATTTCATTGTGTAAACTGACAAACAAGGTTTAATCTCAGAGGTGCAGCTGCTGAGTCTTTCTTGGGCATCAACAGACTTGATTTCTGTATTGGCTTTCACCCTCGTCTTCTACCACTTCCTAATGGCTATCACAGAGAAAAAAAAACATAGACTGGGATAAAGACTGATGTGTTTTTTACTTTTAAAGATGTTTTATTTTTGCACTAATCCAGCCTAAAGGTTTTTCGGTCCTCCGAAGACTGATATGGGCTGTTCTGAGTTTGCAGAGGGTTCTCTTTCGAGTTTACACACCATTGTTAGCCCACTCAAACCTGTGAGCCAGGAAGCGTTGGTGTAGTAAAATGCTACAGTAAAATATTCTTACATTTTGGATACTTGCAGTCACTAATACTTAATAAAAAAATAAGCATTTTGTTCTTTTTAAGAACCTTTAAGTCATTTAGTCTCAAATAAGCAACGTGCCTCAAAGTGGTTCCCTCTGCATTTTTACATTCTTTCATTGAAACTCTGGTTGGTTTGTATTCAGTAAGCATATCTGTTAAGCAACATCTATAGAAATCAAACATTGAAACACTGTAAAGGCAATTGGAGGAAACATTACGCAACCTTTTCATTGGCTGATTTAATGTGTCTGTGCTCTGAGAGAGAAACTTTGGATATTAGATGTTTTTTTTTAGCTAAATAAAGCCTTTACAGAGCCTCACGTTTCCAGGCAGCAGCTGGCAGAAACAAGTAAATAAATAATTGAAATTAGTTTTTGTGTTAAGTGGTGACTTAGAGGTGAATGTTTCCTCCATGTAACACACTTTGACAAAAGTTTAATAATTAATAATAATAAATGATTAATAATAATCATAATTATCAATTAAATAAGCTCTTGTTTTATTTTGTGAGTAAAAACATTCATATTTGTTCATTACGTTATGCAATAGTTCCAAAAAATACAATTCGGAGTAGCAAATGCTAAAAATTTTATGGAAAAAAAATGAGTGAAAAAATGTAAAAAAAAAAAAAAGAAAAAAGTAATTTCTGAATTCAAAAACAAGGTCCAAACAATGTAGAAATTTTGTAAAAAAAAAAAAAAGACCTATGCCAGATCTTTCAAAAGCACAGGCCATTTCACAGGTCTTGTACTTCCAAGTGTTTTCCCCTTTTTTCACCACTAGATTGCACTGATGGCACCAAAAAAACAATCGGATATTTTGTCACATTTGAATAATCTTACAAATTACGCATCATAACTTTTGTAATGTTTATTTAATATCAAAACAAATACACTTTTTGACACCTTTACATTCATCCCTACTTAATTTAAAACAGCCGCTGTGATTGGCACACAGACCGGTGCTTACAGACACCTATTTGTGACGTAATTATTTTATATTTCAATTTGCACACTTTTGAAATAAAATATATATATTAAGATATATAACTTATAAGTCCCTATAATATGAGAACTTAAAAATGAATATTCCTTAATATCTATTCAAAATATTGTTAAAAGTGTTAATAAATTAGCATTTAACTCTCGCTTTTAACTTTATTAATATTTTTTCATAACCTGCAGGTTCCCAAAGAAGGCAGTTTAATTATACCAAACTAGTTTACTGGTGAAATCTGAATATGCTTTATGTGAAATATAATGATTTATCCAACGTCTCAATAACTCGCTAATGCCTCACTAAAGGCAGCGGCGGATTCAGCTGGCACAGCTCTCATGCTGTTGCTAGGGAAACCTGTTGAGGGTTGGCATCCGAGGTCCGCACTGCAGTGTCCGTCTTCACTGCTACTCGCTTCTTGGTTTTTGCTCATGGTGTGAAAAGTATTTAATGGTGTGTGATTTATTTATTGCTATTTTTCTTCCGCTGCTAGGGAATTATCATAAATGCTTTCTACTTTGCCTGTGCTCTGAATTTAATTAGTGTATTATCTTTGGGGATTGAATGTCTCTTAATTATGTTTTAGATTCAATTAAGCGTTGCACACAGCCTTGTTTATTTCTTGAATTACTTATTTATTTTTTGAGGGAAAAGCTAATACTCGGGCATCTCTACGCAATAGTGTTTAATTTAATTATTTTTCCCTCAGCACAATGTTCGAGACAGGCTGAATTTCTCTCTATATGTTGCACTGAGTCGTTTTCGAATTCAAGGAGATATTTATTTTTATTTTTAACAAATAAACAGGATTGTAAACGTCGCAGGGTTAACTTTTGACCTGTTAATACTAAATACGCAGCTAGATTTTCTTTTCCTGTTCGATTATTAAACAATCTGTTGACAAACATTAATTAATGGAACAATTAGAAAGATGTAATTGCTAATGGTCTTTAAAAAGATGTGATCAGATGCTCTTTTGAACAGTTTTATCAGATTGAGTTTCACAGCAATACAAACTTACCACCAACAGCGTAACCCATCAGCATAAGCTTTATCACTGAAGAATTTGCCGTTTGTTTGTTTTTATACAGCTGGGGTGTGTAAACTTTCGATCAGGGACATTTTTTGACACAGTTGTTTGTCAATAAATGGTTTCACCAAACCACTATGAGTGAAAAAAAATCATTCATATTTTCTGAAAAAAAAAATTTCCGAGTAGGGAGTGATTATTGATTGATTCAAATCTTTAGTCTTAATTTAAAAAAAAGCCCTTCACTGAGGTTCAAATGCCAATGGAAGTGTTGATTCCAGGTTGGCCAGCGCTTCCTGAAGTGTCTCTGCCCCTGTTACAAAGGAGGACACCCAGAATGGGTCTCAATACAGTGGCAGGAATTTCTGTTGCTGTCAAATTGATGCAGAGTGTGACCGTCGCTTTTTCTCTCTTGTATCTCCTTTGTCACCGTCTGTTAACAATCCTCAGAAAATAGTCTTAGCTCCACCCAATGAGCTTGCTTTCAAAATCAGTGGAAGCTGAAAAACTTCTCTCCTTCTCTGTAGTTTAACAATAATTTAACCTTTTCAACATTTATTGTTACATTTGTGGATAAGGTAAACTCTGAGGAAGCTATGAAAACTATGTGTGTGTGTGTGTGTGTGTGTGTGTGTGTGCGTGTGTGTGTGTGTATGTGTGTGCGTGTGTGTGTGTGTATATATATATATATATATATATATATATATATATATATATATATATATATAGGATCTTCTTAAAAAATTGCATATTGTGATAAAATAAGTTAATTATTTTCTGTAATGTACTGATAAACACTAGACTTTCATAAATTTCAGATTCATTTACACAGAACTGAAGTAGTTCAAGCCTTTTTTTGTTTTAATATTGAAGATTTTGGCATACAGCTAAAAAAATGTGCATATTTCACTCGACCAATAAAAGGAAATAATTCTGTTCAGTTCTGCACTCAATACTTGGTCGGGAATCCTTTTGCAGAAATAACCGCTTCAATGGGGCGTGGCGTGGAGGCAATCAGCCCGTGGCACTGCTGAGGTGTTATGGAGGCCTAGGATGCTTCTATAGCGGACTTAAGCTCCTCCAGAGTGATGGGTCTTGTGTCTCTCAACTTTCTCTTCACAATATCCCACAGATTCTCTTTGGGGTTCAGCTCAGGAGAGTTCAGCCCCAGTAACGCCATGGTCAGTAAACCATTTACCAGTGGTTTTGGCACTTTGAGCAGGTGCCAGGTCGTGCTGAAAAATAAGATCTTCTCTCCATAAAGCTTTTCAGCAGATGGAAAATCAAAATCTCCTGATAGCTTGCTGCATTGACCCCGCCCTTGATAAAACACAGTGGACCAACACCAGCATCAGTGATGGTCTTCTGGATGGCAGTTTTACCCATGATTGTGGTTTTGAGTAATGAACCAGGCTGGGGGTTTTTAAAAGCCTCAGGAATCTTTTGCAGGTGTTTACAGTTAATTAGTTGATTCAGATGATTAGGTTAATAGCTTGTTTAGATAAGAACCTTTTCATGATATGCTAATTTTGTTAGGTTTTTGCAGAATTTTTGTTTTTTATGAGCTGTATCCCAAAATCATCAATATTAAAACAATAAAAGGCTTGAACTAGTTAATCAGTTGTGTGTAAATGAATCTGAAATTAGGGCGATATTCTAGTCACGATGTCAAGATTATTGAAAGAAGAACATTATCAATACTGCAGTTCGCTATACCGCTGTGTTTAGAATTGGACTCTAAAAACATGTACCAAGTTTGATACGTTTTGGACATTGTACGGCTGAGTACCGGTAAATAGCACCTTCCTGTTTATGGCGAAATTTAAATTTAGAGGGCTGCCGCACACAAGCAGTTTAACAAAGTCAAAAAAAGTTTGCTATTTAACATCTCCAATGCACAGTGCTTAAATTACACCAGAGCTTGCTCCGACCAAATCAAAATCGTTAAAGAAACATTGTAAAATACTGTCAAAAATAGATATTACACATAGTTTTTCTCAATTTGAAGTTACAGTTTTGGTTGTAAATTTCTGATTGACTTTAATCAGAAAATAAAAGAGAGGGAAAGTGATGCAATGCAGCTGCAGTTCCAGCATGAACTAACACCGACAATATTAAGCCAAACCTGAAAAGGTTGTAATGTTCTTATAAACTTGCAGGACTGTTTTCTCCAGGATGAACACTTTTAGCCAAAACGGTGTGCAATAAAGAAATGTATGTAACCTGAACATTCACACGAGGCCCCACAAACCATTTGATCCTGAGCCAAAATGAGCTAATTTAACCAGTAAATTAAGCAAAAAAAAAAGTTCAGGAAACTCCAAAACTGACTGTTTTTAAACCCTTAAATACACCAAATTAAAGCCTTAAAACAGGAACCTGACTGACTTCTTGTCGGTTTTGGAAACTCGCTCCAATTGACTTTTTTTTTTTTTTTTTTATTTTGTAGGACTTGATCAGTTACATAAGAGTCCAAAACAAGTCCTTCAAACACTAAAAAAGCAGTAAAAATGGCAGAAACTGCAGAAAGATATTCAATGTTTCCACTAGGTGGTGCTATAACTCACAATGTAGGTTGCTATAGACGTGTTCAGACTCTAAACACAGTTCGAACTGGATCAGAAGTCGCATGCCTGAGTCATTAACGACTTCCTGTTTGTGGCGAAATTTCGATATTGACGGTCTCTGTGCGCATGTAGTAAATTTTCACCAGTTCTGTCGTGTGTAAAAATTGGTGACTTTTTGAGTACGTTTAAACCCTTAAAAATGAGTTGAAAGCTGTTGAACGATAACACTCTGAGCAGTTACAATAAAGTTCTACGCACCTTTAGTTTATCGGCTCTCGGGCAAGTGGAAATCTGGGCTAATGTGACTTTGACCTATCATTTCCTGAAAGAAAGATGGCCTCTGCTCTACACATTCTGTTGAGGGGAATATGGTTGATTAGAAATAAGGCAGCCATTTTGACAGACTTGGATAACTGGGGGAAAACAGTTGGTGTAGGTCAATCCTATTCTATCTTCACCTCGGAAATCAATATGAAGTGATGTCATAAACCACAGCGACTAAGCAGGACTGAGACTGCAGAGTGCGGAAGCTTAATGTCAAGAAATGAGCTGTTCGCAATAAATGGATTAATAGGTATTAGCATGAGGCGAAGTCATTTCCTTGCTCTGCATCCAGTTGTTTGCAGGAGGTTTCTCATAAAATGGCATAAACATTAAAGTTAGTAGACCTTTACGCTAGGACTGACGACACTTGTACATGGCTTTTGTTGAAAAGGTCAATTGACTTTCTCAATGTGCAGAAAGCGAAACACAGTCGAGAAATGTGCATTTAAAAGTTCTGTTGTTAAAAATACTCACCTGCATTTTTGATTGTGTTGGTTGGATGCCGCTAGATTTTTTTGCTGTTACTCATAATTGGATGCAAGCATTCGGGCTGCAAAAAAAGGAGATAATTTGTAATAAAATTAAAATAATGAATTCATTGTAAACATTTAATTCTACTTCTGCAAACTCCTCCTGAATCAAGTTTCCATTAAATTTGTTCCAGATCATCCTCTGACCTAGCTGACTGCACAATATTGATTCGACAAGGCTTTTCCAAATGAGGCGTGAACATTTATGACGTACACAATATTGGTCGTAAGGCTTTATCTCAGTAACGCTTTAATAGATCAACACCACATTTGGTGGACCTTGTTATTATGCTGCCTGCCGAGTTTCAGCAAAGTGGCCCCTAGATGTCAGGAGCTTTTTTTGCCTTATAACAATACATCTGTTCTTTGTAAAATTATAAAATTATCTCAATACGTTCAAATCATGTCCACTTTTAGTATGTTGGCCACTTTTTAAATGGCCATCTTGGATTTTGTGAAAAGTTGATTTTTTTTTTTTTTTTTTTTTTCTGCAAATGCATCAACGTATCTTTACAAAAGTCGGCTTGCATGTTTGCCAACATTTAGTACTGAACAGGATTACATCTGGGAAAACGGACGCTAGCTTTAACTAATGTTATTATAACTATGATTTCGGTTTGCCTACTGAGTTTCAGGACAGTGTCCCCTAGTGGTCAGGAGATGTAAAATTGTTTTTTTTCTTTGATTTTCATGTGAGATTAAAATAGAATCATAAAGTTGGTCTCAATATGTTCTGACGGTCATGCCGAGTTTTTGTGAATGCCTGCCCAACAAGTTTCGTGGCAGTGCCCCCTTGTAGTAAAGAGGTATATATTTTATAAAATGCTAATAAATCTGTTACTGATTTTTTTTTTTTTTTTTTTTTTTTTTTTTTTTACCAAAAGTTAGCTAAATTCCATTTCCACCATTTAGAACCAGCCATCAAAGGTGCTACTGCACTCCATCAAACCATCAAATGAATAAAATGAACTTTGTAGTTTTTAATGTGTTGTATACAGATGCTGGTCATATCATGCTAAACAACTACAGGTACCTAAAAGGCCAAAACAGTTTCTTTGCACACTAGTAAAGTGCTTTAATAGTACCTCAATAACCAAAAAGAGTTTAAGGGGTTCTTTAAAGTGAAAAAGTGCTGTATAGCACCTTCAAACCAGCTAAGAACCAATGAAGAACCTTCTTTTTAAAGTGTATCTTGGCAGAAAGGATTATAGCCTCATTAACTCACCGGGCAGTGAATGATCAGCTTTCTGCAGCAGTGCATGACTGTTATGCAGGAAGTAGTAACTATTATCTCCTCTCACTCCAGCCCATGCAGTGCTATGTTTAAGCAAACACCTCGGTGCTTTATTTTCTGCCATCTGATTTGCCTCCAGTGCTCTGAGCTCATCAGAGTTGGACAGCAGGAGGCTAGGAATATTGTTCATGGGTAACAATATTGCAGGGATGCCTCTGTCGGGGGTGACGTGTGTCATATGTTTTTTGATTATGTGCCGTGGCAGGAGTTTTCTCAATCACTGTTTCCTGCTGTCAACAAAAATAAATGCCATGGGTCTGCATTCGTTTTGTTATGGCTTAAGATGAATGTTATTTCCAGTGTGGGGTTTTTTTTTTCTGATGAAATCTGGAATGTTTATGTATGCTGCATAAAAAGCATTGTGTGAAAGACTGTGTTTTTGTAATTGCACCGCAATATCGTGGTTCACCTTTCATGAGTTTGAGTTTTATATATATATAAAACGCCAGAAGAGAGGAGCCATCACAAAGCTGCAAAAGCAACAAGGAAATAATACCTCCTTAGGAATCTTGTTATTGTGACATTTGGATTGTCTTCTCGTCAGAGCAGCTTAAAAACGTGGATTATCTGAGTTTTACTAAGATATGAAATTACTAGCAGCTGGAAAAAGAGACACAACACTGATATTTTTTTTTTCATTTAACAAGAGTAGCGTGTTCTTCCAAATTTTCAGTATTCCAGTATGTTCTGGAAAAACTCTTTGTTTTTAATTTAATTTATTTTAAGTAAATGTTATTTAACGCAAATAGAACAAAACATTTGTTTTTCATTCCTATTAATTTATTTTAAAAAGAGAAACAAGTGAAACAATTAAAAGCGCAGGTCTCTGTGTGCCTCTGCCCAAGAACATCCATTTCGCTTGAAGAGAACCTCTACCTTTGTTCACTGTTCACTATTTATTTGTGTATTTTATATAATCTATTTATAGTCACTTTTTGTTAAGAGTAACTGGTAGCAGGAGATACATAGCCAAGGCTGACGGGCCTCAAGGGGGAACTTGTGCGGCTGGAAAAATGTTTGCGTTTTCGTGCCTCGACACATTTGCAAATTTTCTCCATGGCAAAAACTTTCTGTTCGTTCCGTAAATAAATTCTTCTCCCGGAAAAAGACACCAGCGCCACACCCTTCAGTAGAATAAGACGTTACAGTGGCGCGCAGTCAAGACAGAGTCAGAGGGAAATACGTATGGGGTCACAATGTGTCCAAACGGGTATTCATTAATACATTGATGGTTTTAAAAATACTGTAAAATAATAAAAGTTATCTGTAAGAAAATGTTTATATTTGTGTTTCTTAAAAAAATGTTTGGCCCTGAAACAGGTTTTGATCTTTGGTTTCATTCTGTAGTATACTTTGCGGGTTTTTTTTATACTTTGCACATGTTTATCGCGAGTGTTGCGTTTTCAAAAAGAACCTGTGATAAACGAGGGGGTCACTGTTCATCACTTATTTTAACCAATGTTTGAAACTGTACTTCAAACCATAATTGGAAAAAAAATTATTCAATCAGTTTTTGAGACTAGAACTATAAGCTAGTGTTTAGTTTGAATCGTATTAGAGCATTTAATATCCTCCATCCACTAGGGGGAAGCACTACAATTTGCATTAAGTCATTATTTGTAACTTAGGGGAGTCAAGAGAGATCCTTATGTAATGTTTCTTGTTTGAAATGCAATTAAAATACAATAGTCTACTGGTAAATATAAATCAAAAAGATTAGGTAATGAAGTTGCAGAAGTGACTAGAAGCACAGTGACTCGAAAAAGCAGATGCACTTTAGCTCCTGAACTTATTTTCTTATTAGGCATAAATATTTTAACTGTTTTAATGCTTCAGTATTTTTCCTGCTTGACTATTCTTCCACTTTTCGTGTACAGAGCGACCTGACGTTTGTCATGATATTACCTTTGAACATTAAAACTCCTAACTCTACGTGTTTCTGTAAACATGCTTTTCTCATCTTTTGATTTGTCAATGTCTGGGATCAGCCCATCTGCATTGTATTTCAATTGATTGACCAAGGCAATGCCACTTGGGCAACTCACTGTAATGTTCGATCAGCTAACTAAGCCTTTGCATCGTAAATAAATAAATACTTTGCGATTTTTGTCAATTCATAATGCGACTCCTTAATACTTTTTGCCTCATTTTCCACCACAGGTATTTCCCAGTAACTCCATGATTAGGGGTGTAACGGTTCACGGTATGTATTGAACCGTTTCGGTACGGCCTGTTTGGTTCGGTACACTTGCGTACCGTTTCGGTATTCTGTATTTTTATTAAATGATATAAATGTATTATTAGCGCGATATTAAGCGCAGCGGAACAATGTTCCTAGGCGAGTTTCCGCACGGACGCTATTGAGTGACGAGCACGAGCGCGAGAAAAATGGCATCATGGCAACAGCGAAAGAGAACCCAGAGCTTGAAGACCCTCCCACCTCACTACGGTCTCCTGTTTGGGAACACTTTGGCTTCTGGATAGACGAGTGGATAAATTTAAAGTTGTATGCCGACATTGTTCCACGGAGATCGGGCAGGCAACACATCTAACATTTTCTACTGCTGGAGATATTGTCACTGCAACCAGATCTATGCTCTCTTCAGAAAATGTGGATAGGTTAATCTATCCTATCTATCCTAACTAGTTACAGTATTTCATTTTTTATTTAAAAAAAATGTGTTTTTCTTTATAAAGAGTGCAATTTATTTAAAATATCACCCAAATGTCACTTTTATTTATTTTATGCAAGAATTCTATTGTGTATTGGCAGCTTTTCAAAATAAAGATTATGTAAGTTCTTATTGTTTTGTACCGAACCGAATGAACCGAACTGAACTCTCCAAGACACTGTACCGTACCGAATACGATTTTAGCGTACCGTTACACCCCTATCCATGATATATATTGTAACAATTTTGTTGGGGACTCTGACTTGTTCAGGGTGATATGTTTTTGACAGGACATAATGTCTGTGATTACCTCAGCCAGTGAAAGAGCTGCATTCAGGGAAACGGGGAGTTGGGGAGGAGGTCTATTTGGTCTAAAATGAAAATAACATCCATTCTCCCATTTTTAATAATAATCCCAGTGACTTCTCACAGGTGGTTGCAACACGGAGGACATGGACAAAGTTGTCTGTGATTCTTTCGAAAATCATGCAGGGATGACTGAATGTTGCCTCAGAAACGATCTGTGACACGACTACTCTGAAATCTGTGCACAGTTTAAGGAAGATATAGTAGATATTTTTATCTTCCAAATCACTGACATAGTCCATTCCCTCTGGATTATTGTCCCCACAGAACATCAGAGTTTTAGTGTAAAGAATTATATGCAAACTATGCAAAATTGAGATTCCTACAATGACGTTTGGATAGTAATTCACCAAATGCATCTGTGAAGTTGTATTTAAATTCACTCAAAATATTCGAGAACAGTCTATTAGATGAACTTCATCCTCAAATACCTTCAATCACTTGATGATGTTCTTTACCAGTGAGTTGCTTCTTGCTTGGAACCGATCGTCTTGTTTAGTTTAGCTTCTTATTGCAGAATTGCTTAATATTATATTGTGCTATAGCTTTAGATTTGTCCATTGTTTTACTGATTATTTGTTGGGCGTGTCGAGGTGCATCATTTTTTAGCATCAATATCCTGATCGGCTTTTCACATCAGGAACTCAGTTTATACTTCATCTTGCTTCTACTGTTGTCATCGTGAGACCTGGATCGCGCAGTCTTCATAACGATCGAGATCTGGATGTTGAGATGCAAGTGCAGACTAACTTAAGAGTAATCCAGAGTCAAACTTCAACCAAAGCCGTGTGTTTGAAGAGAGAAGAACAGGATTAGAGAGACATGTAGCCGTAACCAGGAACAGATGGAGTGTGTAGAGTGATTATGTGCATTGTGGGAGATGCTGTCAGAGTTTGATTCAGATAAAAATGGCATTGTTTCAAACTCCTTAATTCTGACATATTGTAATGCTTGAGTAGAATTGCATGGAAAGCATTTAAATTGTTAGAAATTTTTAATTATTATCACGTGCTGTTATCCACAGCACGCACCGGTGCTTTTACCAATCACACCGGCTGTTTGGAATTAAGTAGCACTGACACAACCCAGCTACTCTTTCTTTTTTTATTTTAAATATAACTTCTAGCTGTCAATATAGTTTTGATATTTTTGGATTTAAATTATCATTACAACAGTTACGACACATAATTTGCAACATAATTTAATGTAAAAATGTGAGAAAATGCGTTTTTCATTTTGATTTCACAAATAGTTTCTATCAGTACCACCCAGTGGTGAAAAGAACTCGGTGAAGTAGAAGACCTGTGATATGGCTTGTGTTTTACAAATTTTTAAGCCCTTTCACCTTTGTAATAAAACAAAAACGGTACATTGTTTTGCAGTATTATTTCTATTTCTTTAAAATTTCATGTTTGTTGCGGTATTATTGTTTAATGTAATATTCGATATTACAAATATTGCCACAATACGGCAAACTGTAAAAAAAGAGAAAAAAAACAATTCTAAGAGTTAAAGATAGAAAATGTATAATTTATTTGATTTAATACAGTGACATAATATATTTGGTTTTTCACCATCTGCTGTTTTTAAACGTTTGCTTAGACAAAGAAATTGTCCGTAAATAGATGTAGAAAAACAAAAGTGTTAAGTTAGCAACTATTTACAAAAGCAAGCTTTGTTTACTTTAATGAATCTTACTAAGAAATTAAAATATTGCATTTTTGATCTTGGTATTAACATTTAATGTCTATAACAGGGGTGACCAGCCTTTTTTAACTGGGTTTTTTGTAGGAAATTAGAAATTTGCTCAATTTACTTTATTTTTTATTATTATTATTATTATTATTATTATTATTATTATTATTTATATTATTATTATTATTAATTTATTATTGTTAAGAAGTAGACAAAACTAGCGGTCCATGAAGGAAGTATGTGAATGTTGGTAGCTGGTGCTGTATCTTTCATAATTGTGTGATTAGTTTTGATGTTGTAAATGTCAAGATGTAAATTCAGTATGAATTTCTATTGCTATAATATTTTTAAAATGTTCAAGTTATGGAATTAGGAATTTGTGAAATTCTCAAACTTAACTTCTCCAAAAGCAAACAACCAAACATGAACATACTTCCATCTTGGAACACACAGACTTCGTAAATTGTGGGTGACTCCCAGAAGTCATTACTGGTGGCGTTTCATTGTGAACAGCACATTTGCTGACAGACTGGATTCAGCATTTTCGAAGGACACAAACTACGTTTATGTATTTATTAATATGGTAAACACTTCCACTCAAGATGCCATTTCCTATTTGGTGAAGAAATTCCGAGCTGTTTTCTGATTGGCTGCTTGGTGCCAAGCGTTTAGCAACAACAAGCGAACACCACTCTGTCACATTGAACCAACTGTAATTGTAGTGCTAACCCTGGTCCAAGGCACAGTTCTAGAACCCCCGGAGAAAATGTGGTGATGTTAGCTTTTAAATCACAGGTGTGTGAAACAAGTAACCCAGGGTTAAAAGCAGTGTTTAGAAAGCAGATAACCCGGGTTTAAGCGGAGAGTAAAAATCCCTATAGAGTGTCACAGCAATACCAATGTACCACCAACAGCGTAACTCATTAGCATTAGTTTGAATATCAGTTTGCTGCAGAGGTGTCCCACTTTTTGCATACATTTTTGGCATAATAGCATCCTGCCAATCAGAACACATCTGGAAAAAAAACTTGACCGAAAAATGGAAGATCAAGACTTGTGCCAAATTTCAAAAAAGTGACTTTTAAAAAAATCCAGCGACTAGCAACAAACCAGGACTTTTGCAGTCGTTTCTGGAGACTTTTAGTGACATTGTTCGTTATCCGCTTCTGACGCTATAAACGTGTTTCCCTGGCTCTGAACCCCAAGCTCTAGAAGGGGTTATATAGTTACCATTGATTTATAAAATAAATGAGAAAAGGCAATGAATATATCTTCAAGATGAAACATCAAGGAGGCACGAGGGCATTTGATCATGTTACTCTAATAACATAAACTCCCTAGCAACCAAACTGTTTACCCTAGCAACCAATTTTACATATATTTATCTTAGCTTAAAGTCATAGTGATATGGGCAACATTATATGATGCAACTGACCCCTCCATAGCAACGGAACTATTTACCTTAGCAACCAATTTGCCATACGTCTATCTCAGCTTAGGAAAGTTATAGAGACATAGGCAACATTATATGATGCAACTGACCCCTCCATAGCAACGGAACTGTTTACCTTAGCAACCAATTTGCCATATGTCTATCTCAGCTTAGGAAAGTTATAGAGACATAGACAACATTATATGATGCAACTGACTCATCCATAGCAACGGAACCGTTTACCATAGCAACCAATTTGGAAAGTCATAGAGACATGGGGATTGGTTTATATTACATTAGGAACATTTTAAACAATGCTTTCAAAATGCACATTTAAAAGTCCACATCTAAGATTGCATACAAACTTTAGCCATCCAGTTATTATTTTAATTTTATTTAGCAGTACATATTTTTTTTATAACTCTATGTACGCTCTTTAAATAATGTATAAATGTAATGTTTAATGTTGGGGATGTATTTCACAAATGTCACATGGGTTTTATGTAAATGAGGATCGGGACTGGTTTTCGGCAGATACTCAGACTCAAGCAAAAATCGGCACATCCCTTATTTCAACAATTTTAGTCACTGGATGTTAAGTCAACGCTTTAGAAAAACTCTTATTGCTCTGCTGCTGGTCACATGATCACTCACTCTTCGATGTGGATTTGCGATCTCGTGAACTTGCTCTGAACGTCTTACTAGTGTGATGAAAACTAATGGAAAAGGTTCAGGAGTTTATACGTTGAAGAACGATGTAAAAACAATGTAATATTTTTAAAAATATCTCCCCAGATGATGTCCAGCACTCTACTGTTGAGCAGAAACTCTTTTGGATAATGTGAACACTGTGGTTACACTGATTTATCAAGAATTTGCAACTCATATATCATTAGATAGAAAAGTATGCCTTGGAAACATATTAAGGAAAGCTGGGGATTTAAATATTTACATAACTGGATCACATTATACTTCTCTAGCAAAGATTAGACAGAGGATGAACAGATGGAGGGCATTTTCTCTGATCGTGGTGCTTAGCCCTCATAATGCCCCGTAACCTGTTAGCTGTTTTAATTATGCTAAAAGCT
The DNA here is from genome assembly GCA_007224835.1 of Danionella cerebrum. Classification (NCBI taxonomy): domain Eukaryota; kingdom Metazoa; phylum Chordata; class Actinopteri; order Cypriniformes; family Danionidae; genus Danionella; species Danionella cerebrum. Next base: position 578,310 of record SRMA01027302.1, on the reverse strand, counting down.
AAACGCCTCAACCTTCAGCTGCATGCAGAAAGATGTCACTTTTATATATTGCACCCTCCCTCTCCTGTCACTGCTTCCTGTCACAGATTTAATTAGAAAGAGCGATAGACTTACGGCTAGCCAGCAGATTTGATTGGGCTTTGAAGGCCGCAGGGCATTGAGACAAAATGGTCCTATGAATTGTCAGCATTTTGAGAATGTTGGAAAAGTTAGTTTATTCCTCAGGAACTCTCACTTTAATCCTTCTTTTGGACATGAAACATGATGGCATGTTTTGGAAAACAGTAAGTAGACATTTATAGCCACAGTGTCCAAATGAGCAGTAGCCATTTAAACCCATGCATATTAGTCCTTTATAGGTTCGATGTGTACAGCTTGGCTCAGGTGGTAAATTTTTTTTTTTTTAAATTCGTTCTTTGTATGCATCGCATGAACAGATAAATAATAGGCGTTCATATAATTCACTTTATTTTACTAAATAAAAGACACATCTACAAAACATCACTTTAAATTAAAATATACAATGGTATCAAGGTGGACATGAGCTTTTTTAGTAGCGCGCAAATTAGCGCAGGAAGAGAGGGATTTAAGGCAGGCAAAGGTTACGGGCACCTAAGGGTCCTGAAAACAGGAACAACTGTCTGGAGATGGCGCAGAAGAGTGCTCGCATTTCTTCTGTTTCCTTTTGCATATTAACATCTGATAAAACATTGCTGACACATGGTTACATTTGTTTACCGTTATTTTTCCCATCTTTGTCGTATTCATCTGCAAAGCCAGCAAAAACCGCTGATTTCTCAGCGCTGACTGTTCTGTTCTGGAGTCCTGCCCTCCTCTAACTTTAGCGCTCACCGATTGGATATTTCCATAAAAGACCAGTTCATTGATTGGATATTTGCTCACAGACGTGCGTTGCCTTCCCTGACATTTGCTTTTCACACGTAAAACTAATAATAATACAGTGGTATCTCCAGATACGAATGCTTAGAGTTACTAAATGTCTCGCGGGAAATATTTTGCATTGAGATACGAAAAACACCAACAGTTCTGCTCTATTATTCGCTTGTTAAGTCTGACGCCGCGCTGCGCTTCCGGGTCCTGGCGCTCCATTTTCCCATTGCAGACAGTGCTATAAGGGGCTGAGGTGCTATAAGGGCTTTTCTGTTGCGCAAGAGAAACCCTGTGAGTTCATATCTCGGGGTACCGCTCTACATACAAGAGGTATTCAATTGAGGAACCAAAATATGTACTTACCAAATGGTTCGGTTTAAAAACAAGTATTGTGGCATTCCTACAATCGACGTAAAAACATGAAATGTTCAGCCTTTTATAGTGATTTATAAGATAAGATCAAAAATGTAAACATGGATGTTCCCGAACAAACTCCGCGTTTGTTTCTTTTCTAAACAGGTTTTATTTGCACCATTGACAAAGTCACACAAGGCTTGAAATGAAAGGCCCGATTTCCCTCCCCTGGCAGTGTTGCGTTATCCACAAAGCTAAATCTGCAACTTTCCACTTCTTCAACAGGGATCCATCTTTTTACTTCCCTTTCCTGTTTTGTACAGTTCAACTAGCTCATTTGCTTTCCCCTTGAATCTAGCATGATGCCAAACCTGATTCCACGTTTTGGCTCCTCTTTTTCAGTTTCTTATATCAGCACTCCCTATATCTCATTCCCAAGCTGTCACCGTTATCTTCGGTTCAATTCATTCTGCTCAGTCTCTGTGTCGAATTCTCAGCGTCATCTTGATGTCTTCAATTCAGCGTTTCCGTTCTGTTCCCCTGATCCTATCAGAGCTTCTCCATCTCTCCAGCTCACTCTCATGTCCCCTACAGTACAACTTGAGTCTGAATATATAATGTTTCCTTTGAGTGGATGAAGCTGTAGCTGAGCTTCTCTCTGTGAGAAAAGCCATGGAGGAAAGCAGATCTCAGGTTATCTGCTGTTTTAAAGTGTAGCTGAAAGGTGGCTGGTGTCAGCTTCAAGAATCGATAAATCCTCATTTACTGGATCTTTATTTACCGGTCCTTGAATTCGAGGCAGTGATGTTCTTAGGCTTCAGAAGGATTGAAGTCCTTTTGTGGGCTCAACCCTCCCAACTACAAAAGCCCTGTCCTCTTTAGTCTTCAATTTCATGCTTGGGATCACTAATAACTTCATATATGCTGCCACAGAATTTAATTCTCACATTCCCCTCTAGGAGCACTACTCTTCCTTCCTTCATATACATTTGGATTTGTTAAAGCGCTCATTGATGAGCAAGAAGACGACAAAACCCAGCTATTGTTACATTTTGATTACAGATTTAATGTGTAGGTTTCAAACAGTTTATTAGTTTTGGTTTATGGGGTTATGACGCATGATTTGCAAGGAAATTCATCACCTTTCAGTTTATGTTTCAGACCCCAAAGTGGTGAAAAGAAGGAATAATCATTGGAAGTGCAAGACCTGTGATATGGCTTGTGTTTTTCAAAGTTCTGGCAAAAAAGGAAAGGCTTGTCTGTTATTATATAATTTTTACAATGTTTTTACCTTGTCTTTGCTTTTATGAAATTTTAATTTAACACTTTAGATTTTCATTATGAAGCATAAAAACTGGAAAGCGTGGCGCGAAAATACTCTGACGATGGCTATTACAACATACCTCCTCTGACATCACAATGGGACAGCAAGCAGACCAAACTGAACTGAACTGTTCCAAGCTGTACCGTGCTGTGCTGTTGAAAACTGCCATTCTTGTCTACATGAAGACCGAAAATACGTCTTTATCATCACAATCACATGTTGAGTCTGGGTGGCTTGTTTTTTGGGCTGTAAGTTAGTTTTAGTACAATACTGATAAAAAATCTGATTTTGGGTGTCCGAAACCACACAAATGGGTATTTACAATGGAACAATAACTGTGGTTCCATTCACCTATTTTCAAGCGCATTTTGGAATATTGCATGGAAGCGGCAAGATGTACATACATTATGAAAATGTGCATTAAAAAGGTTTTATCTGATGAGAAAAAAATAGCATAAACTTCGAAGGGAATGCATTTGCTAAATAAATCAAAGTGGTTTGGGATCATCAGCTCCCAGATCTTTCTCGACCGACTTCGTTCCCAAAGAGCAGTCTCCACCTCCTAAAGCATATTACATCACTGTGCGTTTTGCGTTTCTTCTATGTGTTCAAAAACACAAGTGAGTTATTATATATGAAAAAAGGCCTGGTTTTGTTCTCTTGGACTCATTTTATATATTATTTCAGTTTTGCACCTACATTTAATTTGCGTCTTTGGATGGAAACATAGCTAGTGTACAAGGAGGAAGTGGTGCAGGCTTTTTTTGCTGGACACTGTTTTTACAGACTCTGCTGAAATGAGATCAGTTTCAGTAAAACCGCAGTGATCCTTAAGATCCCACTGAAGTACACTTTGAGAAAGCGTGTTCCTTTATCCCATTCCGCTCCATGCTGTGTGCTACTGCAGGTTTCCTCAGGAGATGTAATTTATCATGCATTTCAACCATTGAGCTCATTAATTAGTTCTTCCATTTGCCTTTTAGCTGTCATGGCAACACCACAGCGAGAACCACGGCATCACGCAGTGTAATCCCTCATCAGGCGTTTTAACCCCACATGTCATTTTTCTTTCAGTCTCACTCGTGTTCTCTAATGAATTCTGAAAGCTTTTTGTTTTCTAATCACTGAATAGTTATAGAAATGAAAGTACGTTTTTAAATGGTCATGCTTGTTTCTGTCACTGCTAATTAATAAATTTTTATTTCTGTAATGTTCTCTCCAGCTCCAGGTGTCAGCTCAGAGCGTTGTTCTGTAGAATAGTTGTAAACTAAGTGGCTAAAGTTTGCATACTAATGTTAGCTTGTACTAGTGCTTTTTTTGAATGATGTCAAGGTCACAACGAGTAACATAAACCGACCCTGATGTCTCCATGACTGTCACAAGCTGAAATAGATGTGCCAAATTGGTTGCTATGGTAAACAGCATCGACATTTTCAATGAGATACTATACTACAAAATATTGATTTCAAACAAGATTAGTTTGTTTGCACACACAAAAAAGTGATTCATTCAAGCCCATGTTGCAAAAGTGAATACACCCCAATTATAATCTTAGGAGACACACTTAAGACGACAACATTCTAATGAATAGGTGTCAACCACAGGTGAGTCTAAAGATTCATTTAAGAGGCGTTAAGCAGACAGGGGACTATTAAAGGACATTACTTTACAAAGAAAAGTTCCATTTGGCTCCTTATGGAAGAAAAATGTCACGAAATCTGAAAAGGGGTTGATCAGCATGCGCGTCTGCGCATATTTAAGTTTGATGCAGCCGGTGAATAGAGTCAGTGCAGGAGAAAGCAGACTATTTCCCTACGTTGGGAGCAGCGGATGGAAGCAGCGAGAGCCAGCAGGAGCCTAGGAGGTGCCCACCAATCGTTGTCTAGAGGGTGGCCGCCGGACCAGCTGAGTCACTAGGCTCGGCTGGTTTTCTGTTCCCGATGACAGGGAACAAAGACACCTTTGGTTTGGAAACTCACGCGCCACTGGTCTAAGCGAGGTGAAAGCACCCTGGAGTACCCCTAGCGCACTACCCAGAGGCGTGCTCACCTAACCTGCTCACCACCATCCCTGCGCTGAGTGACTATTTTTATTATTTTAATAAAGTCCTCTGCGTGGCCTTGGACAGTGTCAGCGTGTCCGTGTCTCTCTCGGCAACCCGCGACAGTACATAATAACTTACTCGCGTCTTTGAATATGTTGACGAAACGCAATATGCGCGGATTTAATCACTAAATGCATTTCTGTCGTAGTTTAGGCACATTTTTCTTATCGGATAAAAAGTTTATCCTACTTGTGTGCATCATTTTTACTCACATTTTCAAAATGTATACGCATTTTACCGTTTTCATCCAGCGGTTATTAATTTATTTTTTTTTATATGATATTACAAAAACGAAGAAAGCTTCTCCTGAAGCTCATGTGCAAAAAAAAAAAATCATACCTAGAATTTCCTCGGTCCCATGCTGCTCGGTACAGACTCTGGAGTGATGAGACAAATATCACTGTTTGTGGAACTGATGGTTTTAAAACTGTACGCCGTCGTAAAGGGGAGGATCTCAGAGAGTAAAACGGAAGATTTTAAGATCTAAGTTTTGGACCGTCTTACCGTTATTTTCTTGCTTAGGGTTATCGACTCACTGAAAGATGGACAATCACCCTGGTCTGAGGTTATGAGCGCTGTAAAGCAGGTTTTCATCAGAATTCACATTGCTCTATTGATCTTTTCCTCAACCCTGACTATTTGTTTACCCCCAGCCGTATAAAACATCCCCACAGCCCAATGCTGCCACCACTATGTGTTCAAATGAGAGAAAAAATGTAAAGGGGGAAATGACACAAATAAATATACAAATATATCCCAGGAGGATGGTTTTGTAAAATAAAATTTTAATCAGCACTGGTGTGTGTGCGTGTGTGTGTGCGTGCGTGCGTGCGTGTGTGTGTCAGCATGCAGCATGATTCATAGCCTCAGTCCAGTAAAGGAATCACTCTTCTGTGGTTGGCAGCAATCATTTGGGCCTGGCAGGATCAGGGGTCCAATGGAGAGGAGCCATGCTGGCAGGAACTTCCTCAAGGTCAACACTCTGGAATCTAGCGCTCAACTTTTGCCTAACTGTAGTGTTCTCATGTCTCACCAGTGAGATCCAGTTTGATCACCATGGTGGTCACAAACAACAAATAGAAATATAACTGCAATAAGTGAAGTGGGACCGAGCATCCAGAAGCCAAAACGTAAGGGCATACAGAAAAACAAATTCTAAGCTACTGAAATAAAACAAATCATTTTCAAATGGACTGAGTGGTATTGTAAGTTTTATTTTTTTTAAAAATGATCATTAGGTGGCGCTCTTAGTAACTTATCTTATGGGGTCAGCCTCAGGTACTGATGCCTCACCCCAAGTTTAATACCAATATGGCAAAAGGTTGCAAAGATACAGCTTCAGACTCCACTTGGCACGATGTCATTAAAATTGTCACAGCGCTTTTCAAAATCCGTAACTCCAATCAACACGACATATAAAAAAAATTGGCAACAAAGTCTAAGGATGTTCAAATTCAAATTGGCGAGAATGGGACAAGGGGTCTGGGAGGAGTTAGAAAAAGTGTGTTTTTTTTTTAGCTAATTCAATATGGCGGACAGGAAGTTTATATTTACATTGTAAAGTTCGAGCAGCTATGGTGCTCAATCAACTTGGCATTCATGTTATCGACTTGACTCAGGGGGAAAAGGCAAGATGGAATTCAAGAAAATAAGATAAAGCTATTAATGCTTATTAGCATTTTTCCAAATTTGTTTATATATTTTGACCACAAGGTGGCACTAGCTTGCAATTTGTTGAGTTCTTTTGGGGGATAGTTCCAAACACGCATGCCAACTTTTGGAATTTTGCAGTAAACCATTCTTAAATTACAACTTTTTTTGTCAATTCATAATGGGCGTCATTGTTTTACCAGCTTTATGATTTTGGGACAAATGGCAGAAATGTCAATTCTTCTTGAATATGTTCATTCAATGTAAGTCGCTTTGGATAAAAGCGTCTGCCAAATGCATAAATGTAAATGTAAATCTTTTATATCTCCAGACTACTAGGGAGCAGAGTCCCGAAACACTGCATGTAACCTCTGATCATAGTTATTACAACATACACCAAGTTTGGTGTAAATAGGCCAAAGCAATGCAGAGTTGTAGCGTTCGCTGATTATTTGAAAACGGTTTGATGAATCGATTTTCTGCAAATAACTTTTAGTCGGCATGGTTCGTATATTTTCTAGTCTCGCCTTTGTGTAAATAGGCTCTGTGGGTGTTTGGAAAAGTAGGATTGACATTAAATTCTAAATGGCGGAAAATTATGTCATATAGTCAGTGGGACGTCGTTGAAACGGTTTTATTAGCAAAAAAGTACATGCAAATTTGTCCTATTGGGGGCGCTAGATGGTTTGAGTTAGAGAGTTCACATTTGGTCAACGTATAGGTTAAAGGCTTGGCAGTATGTGTGCCAAATGTCATAACTTGCAAGCGGTTCATAGGGATGACATTTACTTTATTGGTGAAAACTGAAGAAGAGGAATAATAAGAAAACCAAACATCCCTGCCTTCCAGATCACAGCACACGGTCTTGGCAGTGATTCAATCGCTCTTGCTCTCTCTTTCACCGAACCACAGGTGTGCAGTTGCCAAGGATACTTGTGTTCAGGGCTCAATGTTTTTATTTGGATTTCCACTGGCTCTTGAGAAGTTTGTACGTCAAACCAGTTCTTATTTTGAAGTAGTTATAACCTTCACTGTGCTTACCACTGTGTGTTGTTGCTGTACCACTCATGTGGCGATATCAGTTCTTTAAGTAGAGAAATGGTTGGTTTTGTACTTCTACACTTTCTCCTTGAGCTGCTTTTTGTGCAATTTTGTGTAAATTGGCTCAGTAGGAGTAAAAAAAAAAATTAAATGTGGGGAAAATTAAGTTACATACTCAGTGGGAATTAGTTGATGGCGTTTACGGTTCAAAAGTTGTTTGCAAAAAGTACATTAACATTTGGCCTATTTGTGCCGCTAATTAGAGTGTTTAAATGTTTTTATTGTTTTTTTTTTTTTTTTTTTTGTGGTGGTTTCATTGGTTTTGTTTCAACATTTCAAATTTACTTTGCTCGACAGACCAGCATGCAGCATCCAATCAGCTTTCAGTCTCTGGGATTGAAATGCTGGGTCTATACTCTCCGTACTCCATGCGTTACCAGCCTGTGATGGCACATCATAAACACTAGTTGGCGCTGTAGTTTAAATGTTGTGCTATTGCTGTAAACAACAATTGTGACTGAAACCAAGTGTACTGCGTCGAAGCTTGAGGGCATTGATGTGGAAAAATAACTTAAACTGCAAACGTAGAAGGCGAGAAGACGATTGTGTTTCTTCTTCCTCTTGAGGTGTTCTGGCTGACAGGTGAGGGTTGGTCAGCAAGGGGGCGTGGCGAAAGCATCCCTTTGGGAGGAACAGGGGTAAATGGCGGGTTTTGTGGAAGCTAAAAATATGAGGTGATTCAGACGTTTCAACCATTAATATTGTAGTTAGAACATTAATAAGGACACAGAGCTAGTAGAGACAGTTGAAATATTTTTAGACAAATTGCCATTCAAAAGTTTGGAGTCAGTTTGAAATTTCTTTATTTTTGGAAGGATGATACTTTTTAAACTGATGAAAATACACTCTATACAGTGTTAATGTGGTAAATTCTAGCCGCAAATGTCTGGTTTTTGTTGCAATATCCATGTCAGTCTATAGAGGCCCATTTCCAGCAGCAGTGTCTAATGGAACACAGTGTTTCTCATTGTGGCAGAAGCTAATCGATGATTAAAAAACCCTTGTGCATCATATTAGCACCGCTGAAAACCGTTTAGCTGTTTAGAAGAAAAAAAAAACTGACCTTTCCTTGAGCAGGTTGTGTATCTGGAGCGTCACATTTGTGGGGTTGATAAGAGAAATTTATGTGAAACACAACAGTCTATTAGTTTTTAGAAATGAATGCTATTCCATGTGACAAATCCTGAAGAAACGGTGTGTACTACTCCCTTCAGAGAACAGCACAAACAGAATCTAACCAGTGTAGAACGAGACGTGGGAGCCCCCTCTGCACAACTGAGCAAGAAGAGAAGTACATTAGAGTCTCTAGCCTGAGAAATAGACGCCTCAGAGCTCCTCAGCTTGCAGCTTCATTAAATAGAACCAGCAAAAACACCATAGTCAACTTCTACAGTGAAGAGCCGACTATGGGAGGCTGGCCTTCAGGGTAGAGTGGCAAAGAAAAAGCTATATCTGAGACCGACCAATAAAAGAAAAAGATTAATACTGGCAAAAGAACACAGACATTTGACAGAAGGAGATTGGAAAAAAGTGGATGGATGAATTGAAGTTTGAGGTGTTGGCATCACTCAGAAGAACATTTGTGGGATGCAGAACAACTGAAAAGATGCTGAAATGCTGCCTGATGTCATCTGTTAAGCACGGTGGGGGTAACGTGATGCTCTGGGGCTGCTTTAGTGCTGGTGAGGTGAGAGATTTGTTCAGGGTAAGAGGGATTTTGAATAAGCAAGGCTATCACTCTATTTTGCACCCTGTAGAGGGTGCTTGATTGGAGCCGATTTCATCCTACAGCAGGACAATGACCCAAAGCACACCTCCACATTGTGCCAGAACTGTTTAGAGAAGAAGCAGCAACTGCTCTTCTATCTGTAATGGAGTCAATGTGGGAGCAGCTTGACCACATGGTACGCAGGTAGTGCCTATCCAGCCAATCCAATGTGTGGGAGGTGCTTCTAGAAAGCAAAATTTCTCCAGAAAAAATGAACAGCTTGAAACCAAAAGTCTGATTCTTTGACAATTATTATTTCAATTGAATCTAACCTCATCAATGTCTCGACTATATTTTCTATTCATTTTACAACTCGTATGGTAAATAAAAGTGACTTTTGTTGGAAAACGCTAAATTGTCTTCAACTTCAAATTGGTTGAATCTCAAAGAAGCTCACCCGTTACAGCATTAGGAAATGTCTTTGAAAGTGATAAAAAAGAAATGTTTGTGCACACGTTTGCCTGTGTTCAAGGGCGCAGGTGCTTGCAGTTAGTGAGAGCTCTTTCACATATCCGCACAAAGTTACATGAGTCTATTCAAGCAACACTGAAATGCTTTTCCAAGCTTTCATTCACTAAGCAATCCACGCAAATGAAAGAGCGGCGTCATTAACGTATTGATTTCTCCTGACAATGAGCCGACACTGGATGTTTAGCGCCAGGCAAAATGAAAAATGCTCAATTTATTTCAATTTACTCACCTATTTAGGCTGGGGATGCGGCCGTGGATGAAGTATTTTCCCCGAGCCAGAACATGTTACTCCGGCTGTAATTAAACCCACCGAGAAATCAGGCAAACCCCACTCTGCCCACTATTCACAGAGTTGTAAAAGGTTGATTTTGCTTTGCAGAAACACCTCGAGGTCTACGGATAAACACCCTAACAGAAGCCTAAAAACATGGATACACTAGATTTGAACATTTTTACCATGACAGATGAGATCATGAACCATATTCTCAAATTTATATTCCCAAAGACACAACAAAGTAGGAAAAAGCTTGATTATATACATCAAGATTATTTGTGTCCCGATTAATTCATACAATTGCCCATTGAATTTATAGATAAGACTGATGGTGTTTGAGATGAATTGATAAAATCTCTAAAAGTTTGTTAAAGTATAGGAAGTACATAACAGACTTCCTGTTTTGTTCAAGTCCAAGTCCCTTACGTTAGTGATCCAAATTTCAAGCGTTTTCTTCGAACACACTACAAAAACGGCAGAAAATGCCACAAGGTGGCACTATAACTAAAAGTGTAGGTTGCTATTTAGTTTTGTACAGACATGGACTCTTAACACGCTTGGTAAATTTGAACCCGATCGGACATTGCCGGACTGCGTTACAAAGAACTTCCTGTTCATAGAAAAATGAACTTTCGTCAGCCACTGTGCGCACATAGTTTACCGAAGTCAAACGTCCAATTGAGCATCCCATATACCTTAAGATAAGATTGATGGAGATGAACGGGTAAATCTCTAGGAGGGGTTTGTTAAATTATGACAAGCAAAAGTGGCTATTTTTAGAGGTTTTTGCGAAATTGCCGACTTCTTGTTGATTTTGGAAACACAATCTGTTTACCTACAATTTCATTCGCCTACAACGTACTGTTAGCACACCATAACCTGAAATGCTTTGGGTGGCGCTATGGAGCCATCTTGCTACAACTTAAGTTTCCCCAGTTCTGATGGGGAAAGTTCATTTTCAAAGTTCATTTTCATTTAGGCCCTCAAAAATTCACGAAAGCCACAAAACAATAATGCTCTGTGCAATTACGATGGGGTTCAAGGCAACTTCGGTGTAATTGTGAACGAATACAAAAAATGGTCAAAAAGGCCCCGGACTTCTAATGGTTTAAATAACTCTCAATTCTGCACTTTTCTGTATTAACCCAAGCCATTTTAACCCTTGCTTTACCACTCAGTGAAGCAGGAGTGGCCCGGTGCACACTTTCTATACTTCTAAACATAAAACCAATATAAATGCAGGGTCATTTGTCCTAGTCCTACGGTGTGATTTATTTGAAACTCTTAAAATCTTTTCTGGTTTTGTTTTAATAGCGCACACATTGTTTTTAATGAGCGCCTCAGTTGTGCAGCTGTTGTCTTGAGAAGTTAAAAATAGTCATCATCGGGCTCTGTTAAAACAGAGCCTCACTAGTGCCGTCTAATTAAGATCTTGGTTTTTGGCGTGAGTGGAGCTTATTTCTCCAGATGATTAGAGCAAACATTGAGAAGTTGGAAGATAAATTCATGTGCTCTCTGAGGCGGAATGCAGCGGAACCAATGGCCCCAGAGTCTCATTGAAGTCAAGAATAATGAATTAATAAGAAACGACTGTGTTTCTGGAAGTGTGATGCCTGGTACACGGGTCTAGTTTTTATTGAGGTTGATGCCTCCTACTTGAATGCTGACCCTGTCGTGGTCGAGATGGGAGCAGGAAGGACAGTGAGACAATTATCAGATTTCTGAAGGTTAGATTAGTTGTTAAAAGGTCAATTTTACTTCATCAAGATATAGATCAGATGGTATTGTGAGTACAACTTGATATTTCTGGCAAGTTGTGAAGCAACATGGTCTGCGTGTATTACTATATTTTGGGGCTTTCCAAAATGTTCTGCACCCTTTTTTTTGCATCTGCCTGGATGAAGTCATGGCTGCCATTCCACAATAGAACGCTATTTAATGACTTTTTGGTAGATTTGAGACACCGATCCAAATCTTCGGATGGCTTCTCGGCAGGGAAATATTGATGTAATGACACTCCCTGCCTGAAGGTGGCGCTTTACAACATGTGCTCACTGTGCCTAACGGAGAAACAGGAAAGAAAAAGCAGGAAGAAGATGAGGACAGTGAAGAAATCAAAGAAGGCATCACATTGGCATCACTCGTTTAGTTCGACGTGTTGGCGGCCGTGGTTTTAGATCGGGTTGCGTTGTCACATGGAAGTTCTGGTTGGCGTGTAGAGGCTTGTGTTTCTCAAAAAAAATTTCCTTCTAAATTCTATTCTTGCCAGAGTTTTCTCCGCACTGGAAATTAAAACAACCAACTCCCTCCTCTCACAAAATGCAACACACTCAAATAAATCGGCAGTTGTTATCCTCTTTGTAAACAGAACCAGGAACCACAGAGCGGGGAGTTTGACATCGGAACATATTGCAATGGAACAAAACCAACCAAAATAGCCGCATCATCAGTGATTCCATCTACAAAATGGACAAATATCTGAAAAGGTTGGTGAGCGTTTCAGAGCCAGAGAAGTCACACGGTAAAACCACGGAAGAACTTTGAGTGTTTTACCCTCGCGGCCACAACTGTGGAGACAGTGGAGAGACCTCTGTGTGTTTTGCGGCAGACAGCATGAGACCTAATAAATTAAGGCAGCAACTGGAATCCGTACACCCCAACCAGTCCACTAAACCCCTCGAATTCTTTAAAAGAAGACAACAGAAAACCACAAATGGCATACGCACACAAAATTACAAACCCCCATACGATAGCAGCTCATTCTTCCTGCAGCTATAGACATGGTGTCCATCATGATAGACGAGGCAACCACAGCAAAACTAAAGGCGATCACTCTTTCAAATGAGTCAATTGCGCGGCGCATACGAAAGATTTCCTTTGACCTTGAGGAACAACTCGTTATATATATATATTAAAGCGTCTCGATCTGCTTTACTTCACTGATGGCAGCAAGGAATCACTACAGCACTTTTATTTGCTCTTTACGTGACGTCACACCACTTCCGTTTCGAGCGTATCGCTACGACATATTCCAGCATGACTGCGTTCACGCAGTGTCTTGCGCACCTTCCCAAAATACAACTAACCAAACTGTTTATGATGAATTGTCCCTCACAAAACACTCTAAGCTTGACTACGGATATAAATTCTTCCATGAGCAGAACCTGTTTAATTATAAAAGCAAGTTATTTTATTGTTAGCCTAATAGTTAGCATAAAGCTAACGTTGGTTTTTCTTCGGAGTACAGGAAAAACAGACAACAATCATGTTTTTGTTTATGGGATGCTAGCTGTGGGATTTTTTTGATGATAAACATATGAAAAGTTAATGATTTGTTTGTTTGGAACAAGGAGGAACACACCCCAAGATGTATGTGCCATTATGGAAAACAAGTTACTAATAAGTTACTAATACTCTGCTTAAATGTGGATAGTTAGAAAGAATAGAACTGCTGGAAGAAGTGGGCGATAATCTTACATTTAGATAAAATAATTTTAAAGTCCATATCAATACTATATGAATATAGGAACCGGCAAATGCGTAAGAATTATTTTTTTTTAAAAGTTGGTGGGGCTTGTGTATGCTTCATTGTTTTCTGTGACGAAACAAATTATTGATCTATTATTGGCTAAAAATGATATGAACGACGCTCCATCCTGGTGTAATATAGTAACTTTGAAGCAGGGATAACTCCTTGTGATCAGCACTGATTTTTAAAGGTCCAGTTTCTGGGAGTTGCAGTCGAACTCGGATAAGAATAATTTGGAGAGCTGATTGGGGCAGAGGTTTCTGAGAGACACAGCAACCAGACAGGAAGCAGGAGTGGAACCAGGCACAGGAAAGAACTGGAGAGTCAATCGGTGGACTTTAGATCTGATGACCTAGAAGGTGCAGGGTGGAGTCTTTAAAGGGGTTGAGGATGTTTGGATGATGGTGGAGTGTTGTCGAGAGTGTTGATCCTTGATTATTGCATTAGAATGAAGTTTGTTTAGAATGGTTTAAATTTGTGGTGTAATTTATTTAATTCGTTTATGGAATCAAGGACCACTTCATAGCAACTGTTTACCCTAGCAACCAAAATTTAAGTAGATCTCAGCTTTGGAAAATAAATGAGACAGTGGTGTTATATAACTTGTTCAAAAAGTGAACATTATATTAGTTCACTGACCTTTCCATAGCAACCGGACTAATTTACCATAGCAACCATTTTGGCATATCTATGTCTCAGCTTAGGAAAATCATACAAACATGGGGGTTGTTTTATTTTATTTGTAATTAGATCAGGGACATTTTATTATGTTTCTGACCACTCCATAGCAACCAAAAGGATTACCATAGCAACCATTTTGGTATATCTATATCTCAGCTTAGGAAACTCGTAGAGACATCAGGGTTGCTATATTTTACTCATAATTACATTGGGAACATTTTATTATGTCACTAACCCCTCCATAGCAACCAGATTGATTACCATAGCAACCATTTTGGCATATTTATATCTCAGCTCAGGAAAGTTATAGAGACATAAGGGTTGCTCTATTTTACTCGTATTTACATCAGGGACATTTTATGTCACTGACCCCTCCATAGCAACCATACTATTTACCATGGCAATCAATTTGGCATATCTACTGTAAGTACTATATGTCCAAACATTTAACTGTGGTTTAGATACTTTTTAATAACGTTGACTCATTTATTCCCTTTCCATTATTTAAAGAAGATCAGCATTTTACTTCATTCCTTGAAGAGCAAGCAGGATTGTGATGCATGCTAGAAAGTCCGTCCCGAGCCTTCCATGTTCCCAGCACAGCTGCCGCGATGCTCTGAGTACAAGATGGATGAAAGGATTGACAGAAAATGACTGAGCATGGCAGGGAAGAGATAAGCATCAGACAGAAGGTTCTAGAAATCAGACTGAGAGCAAAGCAGGTGAAACGTCTTTCATTGGTATGAAAGAGCTGCCACATCCTGGAGTCCATGACTCTGACATGACAGTTTCACCTTGTCACAGATGATTGAAAGACACAGAGAGATTCTGTGCATCTTTCCTGTGAAAGATGTGGATTTCATTGCACATTTATGAAGGTTTTTGTAAATAATTGATGTGAGGATGTTTTAAAGGCTTCGGCTGAGGTTTACCTGTGCAGTTGTTTCTTTCGTCTGGAGTGAAACAAACATGATGACGGCAGAAATGCATTTACTCTGGAGGACTGTGGGGCTGTAGCTGTGGGACTTGCTTTGTAACTTAATTGCTGTGTGCAGGATTTCAGAAGTTAAATGCTAAAGGGTGATGACCTTGCTTGATCTATTAGTTGAGCTCAGATCACTATAACTAGTTTCAGTGGTGTGTGACCGGAATCTTCAGCATGAGTCCATCACTGCTCTGATTGGTCAAAAGTTTGGAACGTTTTCCACGCTGAAATGATGAGAGATATTTAGGAATAAAATGTTTCAGGTATTACCTTAGGATCTACTCTGCTTTTCAAAAGAACTGCACAGCAAGTAAACTCACCGGCCAATTTATTAGGTATACCTAGCTAGGACCTTTATGTCTTCAGAACTGACTTAATCCTTTTGTGGAATAGACTCAACGAGATACTGGAAACATTCCTCACAGAGTGTGCCAAGAAAAGATCCCCCACACCATTACATCACCACCACCAGGCAGGATGGATCCATGCTTTCATGTTGTTGACCCTAGCCTCCAAATGTTTAGCAGAAATCGAGACTCATCAGACCAGGCAACGTTTTTCCAATCGTCCAATTTCCTGTTCTTAGTTGAAAGGGGTGTGGTCTTCTGCTGCTGCTTCAGGGATTCGACGTGTTGTGTGCATTCAGAGATCCTCTTCAGCAGGCCTATGTTGTAACAAGTGTTTATATGAGTTACTGCTGCCTCTCCTTCAGCTCGAACCAGTCAACCTCCGGCATCAACAGGGCTTTTGCGCCTTAGAACTGCTGCTCACTGGAGATTTTCTCTTTTTCATTCACACTAGAGATGGTTGTGCTTGAAAATCCTAGTATATCAGCAGTTTTTTAAATACTTAGACCAGCCAATCTGGCATCAACAACCAATATAACGTTCAAATTCTTTTATCAATAAAGGAAAGCATTTGTTTTTTAATTAATTGCATTTTATGTTTTCATATATCTGAAAATAATACAAATATTAGTTTTTTGAGTCATTACACCTTTAAAATGTTAAATCTGAAGCAGATTTAGAAGAAGATGTGTTTGGATCTTTTGGATGAATAAAACATGTTTTTTTTGTTTTTATAAAGATAAATTGCATGTTTAGGTGCTGAATAACACTTAAAGTGTAAATCTCAACACAGCTCAGATCATATATGCTCCCAATCTATCGGGTGTTAAAAGTACACTGGTTGAAGTGTTAAATTTAGAGAGCTAAAAAATAACACTTACTGGCAAAGTGCACTTTTAACACTGTGTATTGTTAATCCAACACTTTAAGAGTTATTTACAATTTACACTGGTGATTTTTACTCTACTTTATTTATGGCTGTTAATAGATTTGCTTTGCTGTTTTGGCAAAATGAAGGGCTCAAAATATAGTTTTTTTTCTAGTTCCACTTGTGCGCACATTACAATGTGTAATATGCGTACAATGTGACTGTTAAATAAGAAACACACAGAAAAAATTAAATAAGACAACTACCTCAAGAGACTTCAAGCTGTTATTGATGTTAAAATATTAAACTTTTGATCAACTATTGGGTAAGTTTCTGCTATCATTATGATTTTAAAAAGAAAAAAAAAACAATAAATGGCTTCACCCAACACTAACTATGAGTGGAGGAAAAAAGAGACTCTTTATCAACAAATTAGAGATTCCTTTAGAAAAGTAGAACGGCTATTTAGCCGTGAAAAATGCTTGACCTCAAATCAGCAGCACTAAACACTTCCATTAATGTGAGTCTAAAGTGCTCTGTTTTTCTGTCGACTGCTGAGACCTTTGGGTGCGAGTACCAATCAGAACAGCAATTAATCAGATGCATTTGCATTCATTTGAATAATTCTCTCTCCGTTTAAATGCATTTCCTTCGAAGGATGTTTACATTGAAGAGCTTTTTGTGCACACCGTGTCTTGTTTCTAAACGATAAGAGCTTTCCCGTTTCTTTTCATTTCATGTTCCACTGTAAGTACAGCTCTGAGAGACGTAGATAAGTATGTTTTATTCTTACCGGGGATTTATGTGGGAGAGGAAGTCTGCTTCAAAGTGCTCTGCACACGGAGGTATAGAAATATCTTTGCTCTACATGAACTCGTGGGTTAGTTGCCATCCATGCGCGAGAGATTGTGTGCATGGGTGTTTGTAGATTTATTGGAATTGCAAAAGCTAAATCTAAAATGCCTTGCGTGTTTGTCCTACTGCTTGCGTGATTAAAGCTTGTGTATTTTTTTTCTTGTGTTAAGAAAAACGTTTTGACGCATTGCCATTTATTGAGCCAAACAAATGTGTGCAAGATATGATCAACATAGAAATTACAATTATTGTGTTTTTAGGCTGTGAAAAATTATAAAGGAAAGAACTGTACATATAAATTTCCTTCCAGGGAAATATCGCATAAAAAAACCCCGGAGGGAAACACCAAGATGTGCATAAATTTTGAAAATGCACATTAAAAGTAGAATAACTCTTTATACTATAAGAAAAATGCACATTGTCAGGCCTGTGGTGTAGCGGAAGGTGCGCCGGACATAAACGTGGTGTTGTGCAGGGCGACACGGGTACGAATCCCAAACCCGGCGTCATTTCCTATCCTTCCCCCTCTTTCCTGTCCAGCTACTGTCCTATCTGTTCAAAATAAAGGCTAAAAGGTCGAAAATACATTTTTTTTAAAGAAAAATGCGCATAAACTACAATGGAAACACATTCACTGAATAAATCCCAATGCAGTGGTTAGCTAGGGAGCGATCGGACGGCATAATGGACTAACCAATGGAGTGATTTTATTCCGAATTTCTAAAGTTCCCGAAGTCTGTCATCAAAGTTGTTCGGGATCATGAGTTCCCAGAACCGTCTCGATCAGCTGTGCTCCCAAAGGGGAGTCTCCGCCTCCAAAAGTAGGATGACATGACTGCGCATAAAGCGTTTTGTCGACTTGTTCTAAGACGCAAGTAAGTTATTATATACAAAAAAAGGCTTAAATAATCTTAGTCCCGTAGCTCCTTGTCCGGCCGTGATGGTGCCGCCAAAAACAGCAACCCATATCTTAAATTTTGGAGGTCCTAGAGAGGCGACCCAGGGCCCCTTCGATTTTTCAGGTTTTCTATTTTAATGAATCTGCAGTAATGTGAACACTTCTGTGTTTGTCTGTTAATACGGGGTGGTGTATGTCCTATAATGATGAAAAAATGAACTTAAGTTGTTTTAGCAAATGGCTGAAATGTTACAAAGTGTGAAAAATACCAGGGGCTTTGAATTCTTTGCACTCTATACAGACTGCAGATAGATTAACTGAAATACTGAACCCTAAACTGCACTCAGTGGCATGTGAGAAGTGGGGAAAAGAAATGAAATTCTAACATATTTCCCCCTGGTCTGGTTCAATTTTTAATTCCATGAATAATTAATTTGGTGAAATTGTTATATTTTATCTCAGATTACGTTTGAGTTCTCTTGTGTAACACCTGTCTTTGTATACGTCTCAGGTCTCGTCAGATCACAAACTTTGACTGTGAACGTCAGCTTCATAGACTTTGGTTCTGAGTTTCTTGGCAAGCTTTAGTCTTTTGTAGTTTTAATAGGGATTTTCTCTTTGAAGCCGATCATTGTCTGGGCTACCGCTTACAGTTCTGGGAGCATCTGAGCCCCAGGTGATGTGAGATGCCTACGAGACTGACTTTATCCTACAAATCTCTCCTGACAGCCTCCTGGGCTTGTGCTGCCGATTGCTGGGACTGAACAATGAACCTAAGAAATTTGGAATTAAGTCTGGCTGCATAGTAGGCACCAGATAAGAAAATATTGTATATTCCTATGCTTTTTTTGAACATGTAAGTTGCATATAAGTGGAAACAATGTTTTAGAGATCTGTAACAGTCTAGAAAGAACATAGTGATCCGCTTTTAATCCGTCGACCGAATGGTAAAGGTGGTCTGAAATTAACAGGTTGTGAAATGGGCATCAAAATAAAGAATAACAATGGAGTGCAGTAGTATTCAAAGTGTATTCTTCAGCAAAAGGGTTACCAAACATCATGAAACAAATATCTGGGATGTTTCTGCTAGATACATCATTTTGATCACAAATGTATGCCATTGATAGCAAACAAGATTTGTTTCACACAAAATAGTGATTTTTCCTAACAATTTCATTCAAGCCCTTGTTGTAAAAAGGAGTACACCGCAGTCATGGTCTTTTGAGAAAAGCCACACTTGATACTACAGAATTCTAGTTCAACCACATCGAACTCTAAAGATTCATTTAAGACGTGCCAAGCAGACAGGTGATTCTAAAAGGGCATTACTTTTAAAAGAAAAGCCCCTCTTATTTCATGCTTTCAGTAAATGTCGCAACATCTGAGAAAGGAAATCATTTCTCAAAAATTAGCTTTACATTTGTCAGAATACTGTTGCAAAATCTCAATACATTGTGATTGTAGGACTGAGGAACACATAGAAAGTAGGACCGAACAGAGGGACTAGAAATTAACAAAAGGGCTGGAGGACTATACAACAGAGGGACTGTAGAACCGAAGAGAGGACCTGTAGGAACGAACAGCAGAACAACTGCAGGACAGAACAGAGAGGCTGTATGGCCACACAATAAAGGGATTGTACAACAGAACAACGGAGGGTCTGTAGGACCGAACCATGTAGGGTCTGTAGGACCAAAACACGGAGGGTCTGTAGGAACGAACATCAAACAGGCTGTTGGACCGAACAACAGAGGGACTGTAGGATTGAGGAACAGAGGAACTTTTGGACTGAGGAACAGTGGGACTGTAAGACCAAACAATAAAGAGTCTGTGGGATTGAGGTACAGAGGAACTTTTGGACTGAGGAACAGAGAGACTGTTTGACAGAACAACAAAGAGTCTGTAGGATTGAGGTACAGAGGAACGTTTTGGACTGAGGAACAGAGGGACTGTAGGATCGAACAACAGAGGGACTATAGGATTGAGGAACTTTTGGACTGAGTAACAGAGAGACTGTAAGACCAAAAAACAAAGGGATTTTAGGACCAAAAAACAGAGGGACTGGGGATTGAGAAGAGAAGGGCTGAATAACTGAATAATGGAAATATTGTAAAACTGACAAAGGGTGGTACATGTGATTAATTAGGGTAAGGACTGTAAAACTTAAGAACCGAATCAATAGCACTGATTGTAGTAGGGTCTGTAAAATTCTGTATTACTAATGTACATTGTCAAACACCTTGTACCTAATTCTTCTTTAAGGAAGCACAGAGCAGGCCACGTGCACGGTCCTAGACTTAATTGAATGAGACACGTTTATGCAAAGTAAGTAATACACGTTTTCCACAAATACTGAACTACTCTCTAAAATGTGTCTCGTGGGGACCTCTAAATCATACTTTTACTTACACAAGAGTATATTTTAACTGTGGCTGATATAATATCCAGTGTAGGCTTGTTTACGTTAGGAAGTGCTGGGAGTGAGGGACCGCTTTTATAAGATAAGCTGTCTGTGAGGTCGAGTCATATATTCTCTATTGTCCTTTTTGTTATTTGTGAGCTACTGCATTTTGATCAGAGCAGCAAGAACTGTTTTTTTTACTGACGTCTTTTGGCAACACGCAAAAGTCTGAATTCACGCTAAACTAAAATGAAATGCCTAGTGGTAGACATTTTGTATTGAATCATACATTTTTTAAAACAATGTCCATCTGCTATTATTTGTGCGCTCTTCTCTGTTGAAATCTTTCACTTTTGAGAGCCTTACAAAGTCATTTATAATTTAAACGTTTATGCAGTGCATGAATATCAGCCTGCTATTTTTCTGTGGTGGGGGGTCAAAAAACTCGTACATTCTCTCTAGTTCTTTACAAATGATATGTACAATCATTTGTTTTAAATATAATTTCTGTTATATTTATCGATAGAATTTCATAGGACAACACTGTTCGTCTCACTTAGGGGTGTTCTCATATTTTTTGCTAGGGGTTCAGCTATTATTGGCTGTATTAGAGGACAATTAATTTACACTGCTATACAAACTTTACACGGACTACTTTTCATTGTCAAATGGTCATTTCTGCAGTATTGTCCTATGAAAAGATACACATACATATTGTAGAAATATGAGGAGTGCACTCACTTTTGTGACACTGTCTATATGCAAAGGAGTCACCTTAACGTATAATGGAATGGGTGCAATCTAACATATAAAGCCTGGAAACGATCAATCAAGTTGAGCTTATCTGAAAATTGATCAATTAATGAACAGACAATGATCAGTGTGTGGAGATTTGGGCTGAAGGACACAAACACTGGTTGCCGTTAAATGAAGATGAACTGTTGTTCCGGGCAAACTTTTTTTTTTTCAGATTCTAAACTTGAGATTCTGAACACTTGTTCTTTTGTGGAAAATGAATGATGAGCGATTGATTTTCTTGAAGTCGGGAGCCATTGTGTTCTTTATATTTGAAAGTTTTGGTTTAATCAATTGTGGAGTTTTACTATTAGCATTTTTCTGACTTTAGTGCCTTTGTGGTTCGTTTACTGGGCTCAGTTGCACTTTAACAAAACATTTTCTTCTAATAATTCTAATGTTCTTGTAACACCCTAATTAAGATGGCTACAACGGTTTCCAGTATTTTACCATTTCAAGCTGCATCAGTAGAGAGCATTTATTATTATGACAATCATCCAACCACAAAGGGGACCGATGAAGAGGACGAAGGCACCTTTAACCTGATCTCGGTATCATCTCGGTCTCGGCTGCACATGTGTTCTGGTGTTTTTAATCCAAGAACAAATAGCTAGCCTCGAGCACTTAAAATAATATTAATGCCTTTAAAAACCCAATCAGCAGCATATCTCACTTCAGGAAAATTATAGAGATGTGGGTTTTTATTTCACTCGTATTGACATGGAGAACATTATGTTATGTGACTCACCCTTCCATAGCAACCAGATTGTTTACCTTAGCAACCAATTTTGGCATATCTCTATCTCAGCTTAGGAAAATTAAAGAGATGTGGGTTATTTCACTTTGAGATTTAAAAACCATTTAAAATAATGTTAAACTGCAATAGGACAAGCCAGCATCAAAATTTGCCATCTGGATTATTCTGTAGTATCTCGCAAGTGAAATAAACCTAGCATTCACTTTCTGGATAAACCATTTCTTTGTGTCGTTTAGAATCAGCAGGGGGTCATATACTTGTTTCCCATTTTCTCCTCTGCTACTGTTTGGTTTAGTCTTGTGACCCACTCTGTCAGTGTGAAGTCCAGGTGTTCCTGTGTCCATGATCTCTGGCATGTCTCCACCAGGCACATGCTGCAATAAAGAGCACAGATGCAGCACATTCCTGCTGACCTCCCGCTATAATTTAGCTCCCATGTAGGTGACAAATGGCCCAACTCTAAAAGCCCCTGTGCTCAGTGCTAAAACCTTCAGTGATAAATGACCAAGCAAGTCTGATAAGTCTCCCACATCATTCTTTCTGCGATGCCAATTCATCATTTGTGGGCGTTTCACACAGGAATTCCTATTGGATTTTTAATGAAAGAGAAGATAATGTGACTAAAAGTCAATGAGTTTTGTGAGTTTTTGACAGAAAAACTTTACCTGCTTATTTCACCACCAAAGTGGTATTTTAGCGCAGATGTTCTGTGTACGCCCACTTTTTTTAAGTTGCATATAGAGTAAAAACAATGCTGATATGCATTTAAAGCTTGTCTTTGTGGCGGTACCTTTTAATGAAGCTGAAACTTCACCTCAAGGTTCTGATGTGAACCATTGTGAATTGCAAATTGGACCAATCATGAACTTGTTGCTGTGGCTTTTCATCAGCATAGCAACCAATCACAGAGCCTTCAGTTGGTGTCCTAATGTAACAAAGTGAAAGATCAGTAGATCAAAGATCATAACAGTACCCAGAGAGGCCTTTTACGTACAAACAAAAGGTACAAGCTCTTTGAGCTAATTTAATTTTACCACTATTTTACTGAGGGCCTAGAAGGCATTGTACTTAGATCTGCAGTCTCCCAGCTAGGTTTCCAGTTCGATCTTGGATGTGAGGTTCTCAGGGTACTCCAGTTTCCTCTCACAGTGAGCATGGTTCAGGTGCACCAAAAAGCCTGTCCTCAGTAGTGGGTTTTAAATGTGTATTCTGTGTAAATGTGGCCCATGCATTTCACTCAATACTTTGGATAAATTCTACCCACAGACAAAAAAATAACAACCTATAATTTATTTAAGCTATCGATTTTCTGATTTAAATTCATTTATTCGTAAGGAAACAATATTGATTCATCCCTGTACTGATGCCTAGTGTGTTCCTAATCTGACATTAGAAAGACTTTTATTATGAAACCTATTTCCGAAAGCATTGCCAGTTTCTTGTTCCGCCTTACTACAACTTCGAATTCTAACTTTTAAACCTTTATCAGTCTGGGGCATTTTTAGGGATTTTTTACTACTTTACAATTTATTCTAACAAATTATCTTTAAAACAGTTTTTATGACAATGCTTGATATTTGTTAAAAAAAAAGTACTAAAAAAAATTTCTTCATTACATTACTTAATGATTCTGCAACAATCCTGAAATTGTACAAAGAATTAAGTATTCTTTGTTAATATCTTAAGCTGCAGCCACACTACGATGAACAATGCAGAATTTCACCGCGTACAGTTGGGTGCTGTTTGAACCCGCCCACAAAACACACATTTTTATTAAATAAACTACTTTCTAGCAATACATTATGCTTCTGTGCAACTGGGTTTGCAGGTACCAGTGAATCCTAGCTCCTATTCTTTAGGATTAAACATGTTAGAGGTGAGGAATCATTAATAAATATTACGGGTGTAACAATATATCATGACACAATATATAGCAATACAAAACTGTATCATGGAGCTACTGGGAGGTACTAGGATCTGACTGATTGTAATTCTAGTCACTTCTGAAACTTCTTTACCTTGCCTTTTTATTTTATGTAATATTTATTAGGAGAAAATTGTCCTTACTGACGAGAAAGATTATGAAATTAATGCTCCTTCACTAAAAAAGATTACTAAGTGCAAACATTAGCACTGCCCTCTAGTGGATTGATCGTAGCAAATGCTGTCAAAGAAATCAAACTAGACCTTAACCTTCTTAGCTTTGTGGTCTCAAAACTCAATTTTGTCCAATGATGGTTCGTTATATAAACAGTTTTAAACAGTTTCAGTAGTTGTAGTAAAATGTTGTGATGCATGTCGTATCGGAAACATTATTGTCGAGCTATGTATCGTATTGGGGAGTCTTTTAACCCTGAAACTTTAATCCACCTAGATTTCAACCTCAAAAGGTTGCTGCAGTGTAAATAAACAAGTAAAGAACGCATGCAGTAAAACACATTTTTTATAAACATTTTATCATCATTCTATTCTACAAAGCATAGTCACTTATAAAGCTGAGAATTATTTTCCGCTACAAGCCTCCTAAAAGTAAAGACCTGCTCTTTGAATCTTACAACTCTTTGTCCTTCCCATACACAGTCCTCAAAACGTTTGTGTTGACCGACCCTAGTTTTAAAGAAAAGGTTTATTCAACGCAAATGTTTTGAGGTAATCATTTTACACCAAATGTTTTGGGTTCAAATTTGTTAAAAGTGGGCCATTTTGTTGGTGATATCTTGCAACTGTGAGAGATAAAAGCTGCCTCCACCCGGCTTATCACTGCTCCATAATTGTGAACATGCCCTTATTTATGCATAATAGCCTTAATGAGTACTAAACACATTCACAGCTGTAATGAACAACACAAAATGCAGGACATGGGGATTGCCACCAGTCTCACGAGGCCAGTTGATGAATTGCAGTTTGTCCTTTCAGTTATATCAGAAGGAAGAGCAGAAACTTGCTGCTTGGTCCGCCTCAATGAACTCATACTTGAATGTTGTAGATCAGAAACTACAATACCTTTGAAAATTATCCTATGGCTTCCCTCAAATGCAGTTGTGGCTCCGGTCTGATTCTGAATTGTTGCCATTAGCCTTTGAGTCCCAGGTCGGTTTAATGTGTTAAGGTAATATTTCAGACGGCTGATTTAGCAATTTCCTGTAAAGTTGGTGACTACCCCGCGTCATACAAATGTATGTGCCGACTACAACTGACGCAATCATGACGAGTTCGGAGAGGCTGATTATCAGTCTGACATTTGTACCATTGTCACTTCTGCTGATCGAAAACTCAGTGGTGGTTACATTCTTGCAGTTTTTCAAATATCCACTTTGCAAGTCCGTTATCTCCACGCACACCTCGTACTGCGTCAGTGGGTGCAGGTGAAGGAGGACAAAGGTTTTCACGTCTGACAAGACGCGGGCAGTGAAATGCTGAGATGGAGTCGACCACTTAACAATCGAAACAAGACTTCCTTTGGGTGGCACCCAAGAAATCCGGACGGCATTTGGCTCTGTTCCTTTGACTTGCATGTGGAGGGATTTGTTTGACAGCTGAGGGTAGTAGCCATTTACCATAACTGAGACCGATCTCATGTCCACACCAATGAGATTATAAGCCACACATGTGTACTGGCCAGCATCTTTCTTTGTGATGCCATAAATGTCAAGTGTTCCCTCCGGATGCAGATGATACAGCATGGAAATGATACCAGGTAAGATCTTTTTGCCTGAAGGAGTGACCCAATAGATCTCTGCTTCGGGATCAGAAAATGCTCGGCAGTGCAAAGACACAGAATGCCCAGTACTCACTCTGATTTGATCTGGAAGGCTCTCTGGGGATATTACTGGGAGACAGATATCCGCCATCTCACGGAAGTGCACATGCCTGACAAGATGACCCTCAAACTCAGATGGCCCTGCACATAAGAGAGCATCGAGTTCCATGAGGCGGACATTGGTCTTGTTCATATTGATCCAGCGAATAACACAGTCACAATAAATGGGGTTGGAGTGGATGCTCACCTCTTGAAGGTTAGGCAATGATTGTACCGTTACATAATGAAGGGCCCGGAGTGCATTGCCGTTTAGCATCAAGGACTCTAGACGAGGAAGTTGAGAGAATGCATAAGGATGGATGTAAGAAAGTCGAGGGTTGTTGGTGGCCTCAATTTTGGTCAACTCTGGCAGGTTATGCACAGCAAAGCTGTCAATTGAGATCAACTCTGGCATGCTGTTTATCCCGAGTTCTTTCAGGTGAGTCATGTCGACAAAGTCCCCCCTTTGGATCCTCTCGATGGGGTTCTTGTTAAGATCCAAAAACTTGAGGTTCCGTACTTGACTGAGCGCTGCCTGAGGTACTTTTGGGAACATATTATCATACAATGATACACTTTCCAGGTTATCAAGGCCAACCAGGGCACTGTCTGGGATTTCAGTCAGGTTCATTCGGGTTAGCACAAGACTGCGGAGATTAAAAAGAGGTTTGAAATTCAAGTGTTCAATCCTGACAACTGGGTTTTCACCTAACATTAAGATTTCCAATTTGAAAAGATCCCGAAACCACTCTGTCCGTATGGCTCTTAGCTGGTTTGAATTGAGATGGAGCCTCAAAAGCTCGTTAAGCCCAAGGAAAGCATCTGCACTGATTCCAGAGAGAAGGTTATGGTTGACATATAGCTCCTGTAAGTTGGGAAAGTGTGCAAAGCCGTTTTCATCAAGACTTCTTAGTCTGTTTTCCTCTAAATGCAAAGACAAAAGCTGTGGAAGATGGCCTAGGTAGATATCCTTTAAGGACGTCATTTTGTTCCCGGATAAGTCTACCTCAGTTAGATTTCCCATGTAGTGCAACGGACCATCTATCTTTGTAATTTTATTGGCCTGTGAGAGCAGAACTTGTGTGTCTGAAGGCAGCTTCTCTGGCAGTGACAAAAGTCCTAAATCATTACAGTCAACAGTCAGAACTTCATTGTACACGGACAAAGGAGAGAACCAGGGGCGGACTTCACATTTGCACAGCTTGAGGCACACAACATTCCACTCCGAGCCCTGAACCGCGTTAGTCAGTGCAAGTCCTGCGAGCAAACAAACTGCAAATATCAAATCTTTCATCTTGGTCCGGCTCTCTTCCGTTGTAATTGGTCCTTATGGGGTTTGGTGTTCTAGGCGTTAAATTCACAAACACAGAATCCTCTGTTGTGACAACAGGGGTGTTTTTCTGCTGATGGCAAGTCCCCCAAAGCAACAACTTTGTCTTTTATCGTCCTTGGCAAAGAGTTGCAACCTTTCAAATTGCTCAGCTTTGGGTTGTCGTGCAGGCTACATATGTGAAGGGCAGCATACCCTTAGGGTAATGGAAGCAGGGAAAGTGGAAATTTGCAGGGTGAGCTGGCGTTTCCTGTGGGGAATGAACCACTTGTCTGCCATCCTTATTATGTTCAATCAGTCACACTCCTCACTTCTCATCTGCGAGGAGAAAAAGAGACCAGAAATAGGTTATGAATATGGTAACGCATTACCGGCTCACATTGGGATTTAGAAACTAGACAACCTATGTACAGTATGCCATATAATCGCATGGATCATTGCAAGAGTTTAAGCTTTCAAATGAACTAGCATGAATAAGAATTAGTATCAAATGTAAATGTTAAGAAAATGTAAATGTGACTTCTTCAGAAATCTGTGAAGTTTAAGACAGGTCTTCGGGATTTAATTGGAAACAGACTTCCCTCATGTGGACCATTAATGTTTATTATGCACTAATGATAAATGTGACTGTTCCAATCAAAGCCAATTGAGCAGCCATGGTTTTTGCTCTACATACCACACTGTTTCCCAAACTGACATGCGCACTCCCGAAATATCAATATAAATATTGGTCTAGGTGCTTCTAAATGATTACTATTATGCTGAAAAGGTCCCCTCTATAAACCTAAGAGAAACTTTGTTTTAAATTCACTTTACTCAGTTAGTGCTTGAGTAAATTTATGTTATTGGAGATTCATTATGATTATTACAGTTGATATAGAGTATATTTGTGGAAGAAAACACATTTTCTCTATTTAACATTGATGTATTTCTGGCTTTGGAACCAAACTCTTTATTGTCTCTGTGATTCTTGTTGCTTTTCAGTTTTAGTTCTTTGAACACCTTTGTTTTAGGGCTTGAGCACCGAAGGTGCATAGAACCGTATTGTAATTGCTCACAACAATATTGTTTTGTGGCTTTCTGTGCTTTTTTGAGTGCTTAAATGTGTCACTGGATTTCACACACGCCAGAACTGGTGAAAAATGATGTCTGATTGAGGTTGAAAAAGTGAGTGTTGACAAATGGCCTATAAATGACATATAGCGTAATCGAACACATTTCAGCTTATGGTGCATTAACAGTTTGTCTTGGGGAAAACTTAAACTTGACACACCCATGTAGTGTCCCAAGAAAAAAAAAGGTATATCGATTGCGTTTCCAAACTCGACAGGAAGACGGTTATTTTGCAATATGGGGAATTTAATCGCAAAGCTTTTTTGACTTCAGTAAACAATGTTCACACAATGGCTGTTAATTTCGCAATTTTGCCATAAACAGGAAGTTGTTAATACTCTGAATTGTCCTAAATATTCTCGTAATTTTAATATAAATATTTGAACACATCTACAATGTAATCTTTTGCTTTTAGCACCACCAGGTGGCCACAGGCAATACAACATTTATCACTTATAAAGGTCTTCTTCTTTTTAGCAATTTACACCCTTAAAAACCTTTGATTGCTGCTTGCATCTTATATAAATATATTCAACTCCTCTGGTCCGGAATCCCACACGTCACTGGACTAATCGGGGTGAAAGCACCCCAGAGTACTCACTGCACACTACCTGGAGTTGTGTGCTCGCCGGACCTGATTTCCACTACTATTAAAACTCAACATTTTTTAAACTTTTTATCCAATAAGAAAAAATGTGCATAAACTTTGGAAAGTTTTGGGATTAATAATGAGTTTAATGAATAAATCCCAATGTAATTGCAATGCATTTTTCTGTTGGAACTGGGGCAATATGGGGCGGCATTAATGGACTAAACCAACGGAGTGATTTCATTGCACAGAATCTGAAATGTTGTTTTGGTCATTCTAAAATTACTAAAGTCTGTAAACAAAGTGGTTTGGGTCTCGACCGGCTGCATTTCCAAAGATCAGTCTCCAAAGGTAAGATGACATGACTGCGTGGATTGCATTTCATCTATGTGTTTTAAGACGCAAAGCCTTCTAATGCAGCATCTTCCATTTTCTTGTGATATTTGGTGGCCGTTTATCAGGAAGTGATGCTTTTGTTCTCTTGGACTCGTTGGATGGAAACGGTGCATTATTCGCAAATATTATTAATATAAATTATTATCTTTCGATGCAAACATGGCAAAATTCAAAAACATCACTCTCAAAGAATCAAATCTAAAATATTTTATAGAAATAGAAACTTCTGATCATTAATAATGAAAGGTTACTTGTCTAATTGGATCAAATGATCGATTGAATCAGTCCATCACTCCATCACCAGATCTGGAGAGTGGCTCAATAGATTCAAAGCTGGATACCGAGTAATGTCGGGTAAACATCATCATATGGACAACATCCGAGTACAGGACAGAATACTCTCAATGATGATTGTGCTGATGGTAAGGAGAAAGAGCACAAGTTTCCTGGATGAAGCTGTCAGTGCACTACAGGAGCAGCTTTGCAAAAGAACCCCTGTAGGACAATGTGTTTATGTCTGACTATGGCAGTGAGTCAACACAAGCAGGTGGCAGGAGTTGTTCTCCTTTTCTCCTTGCATTACCATCTGCTAGCTCCTGATGTACTCCACATTTTGCCAGGATTGTTCAAAGATCACCATGCATCCCTCTGATGGTGCAAATGATGAGGATGTGCAATTGTTTGGAGCAACTGACAAAATGATAACAAATGATCAAAGACAATGAAGGTGAAATGAATTCACCGCAAAATTGTTGAGAAATGCAATCAAATGAAAGCATCCAGGTGAAAAAAGCTGAATCATTATTGGGTTCAAATGTGCTGAAGCAAGTCCATAAATTACTGGAGAAAGGCTGCAGTAACAATCATTCGGTACAATCGTGATCTGCAAAAGTGCATTTCTGGAAACACAACACGTCAAACCTTGAGGCGGATGGGCTACAGCAGCAGAAGAATACGCCGGGTGCCACTCCTGTCAGCTAAGAACAGGTATCGGAGGCTACAATTTGTAGAGACTCACCAAAATTGGACGATCGAAGATTGGAAAAGGTTGCCTTGTCTGAGTCTCGCTTTCTTCTGCAATAATCGAATGGTAGGGTCAGAATTTGGCGTCACCAACCAGAAAGCATGGATCCATCCTGCCTGGAACACAGCTGGTGGTGGTGGGGGATCTTTTCTTGGCACACTTTGGGTCCCTTAGTATCAATTGAGCAATCGTTCCTGAGAACAGTAACTGACTATGTCCATCCCATTATGACCAGTGTCCCCATCCTCTGATGGCTACTTCCAGATGGATAACGCTCTTGATTAAGGCAGTTCTGAAGGCAAAATTGGGTCTAACCTGGTACTAGCAAGGTGACAGCAACTGGAGACATAACCCTACTTCGTGAACTCACAGGTCGGAAGAGACATCTCAGGAGAGATCAAGGAGTAGGTCTCTCTATGAATCCAAACAAACTCTAGAGCTGTTTGTTTGTGGTGAGATCATGACCAAACTCTGATCCGCCGTAGGCATTATGGTTTGCATGTATGTGATTACAAAGCAGCATTTATCATGGCAGCTTGCGGCCGAACTAATCCGAGCATCATTTACATTTTATTATTATTATGTCATAAGCGATTAACACAAATTATATTGTAAAAGATGCCATATTTGTACACCCAGCGCTGCGCGCTGACGTCATCGCCCATCTCTGCCATAGCGCGGTCGTAACGAAAACGAGAAAAAAAAAACTACATTTCCCACAATGTCTTTGGCTATGGTAGCCGCATCGGTGCTTCCGCATCCATACTCACGAGCGGAACTGTTGCCGTTTCTCACACATTAAACGTAAAAGAGCCCCGGAGCTAGGCCGAAGCCGCGGCCATATTATTTGTACACCCAGCGCTGCGCGCTGACGTCATCGCCCATCTCTG
>SRMA01027302.1:488125-546281 GCA_007224835.1 Danionella cerebrum | reverse complement strand
AAAGTTTGAGAACCACTGTATTATTACTAATGTGGGGGCAATCTTACTAGCTATTATTAGTAATGTAGTGACAATGTTACTGGCTATTACGGTATTACTAATGTAGGGGCAATGTTGCACTGGAACAGTGGTGGTGATAACGAATGGTGGACTTTAGAGTGATGAGTGGGGGCAAAGAAAAACATTACAGCCTTTTTTTTTTGTTACTTTTACTGTTTACTGTCTGTTCATGTTACATGTTTGGCTGTTAACTTTTACACAGTTGATATAAAATATTTTACAAAAGTATTTGGTTCAGAATCTTTTTTTTCTAGATCTTCCTTTTTAAAATTGGGTGCGTCTTATGTGCCGGTGCGTCTTATGAGCCGAAAAAATACGGTAATTTAGGGTTTCTGCAGGTTACACAATGCCAACATTATGACTTTTTCAGGCCTTTTCAAGACCATTAAGATCACATTTAAGACCTACATCTATTTTATACAATAACTTATTCAGACCTATATATGCACTTATGAAATGAAATCTAACATGAAACGATGGATTTTTTTGGTTTTAAAAATGAGCGAATCCGTTGTGAAATGTAACTGTTATATAACTAAAGCATTTTATATATATATATGTATATATATATAAATATATATATATATATATATATATATATATATATATATATATATATATATATATATATATATATATATATATATTAGGGGTGTAACGGTTCACGGTATGTATTGAACCGTTTCGGTATTCGGTATTTTTATAATAATTTTAATTTATTATTAGCGCGATATTAAGCGCAGCGGAACAATGTTCCTAGGGGAGTTTCCGCACGGGCGCTATTGAGTGACGCACAGTAGAGCTGCATGCCACGAGTAGCAGAGCATGAGTAACAAAATGGAATCATCTAAAGCGAAAGAGAAGCTTGAGCTTGAAGACCCTCCCACCTCACTACACTCTCCTGTTTGGGAACACTTTGGCTTCTCTGTTAAAATATATAACGGGGATAGACGAGTGGATAAATTTCAAGTTGTATGGCGACATTGTTCCACGGAGATCGGGCAGGCAACACATCGACATTTTCTACTGCTGGAGGTAGTCACTGCAACCAGATCTATGCTCTCTTCAGAAAATGTGGATAGGTTAATCTATCCTATCTATCCTAACTAGTTGCAGTATTTCATTTTTTATTTAAAAAAATGTGTTTTTCTTTATAAAGAGTGCAATTTATTTAAAATATCACCCAAATGTGTCACTTTTATTTATTTTATGCAAGAATTCTACTGTGTATTGGCAGCTTTTCAAAATAAAGATTATGTAAGTTCTTATTGTTTTGTACCGAACCGAACCGAGCTCTCCAAGACACTGTACCGAACCGAATACGATTTTAGCGTACCGTTACACCCCTAATATATAGTATTTTTTTTTTTAAATCTACATTTTCAGACAAATTTGTATTTTGTTCCAAGAACTCCAACATAGAATGATTGTTTTCATAATTTCAAACCTTTGTAAATTACAAAATTACTTTATTTGTGGTTTCTGTGGCAGCCATCTGGTACGACCAAATGTGCCTGCTCACATGGTGCATGCTGGGAAATCTGTCTCAAGCACACTCGATCTGAGGCGTGGTTGAAAATTAAGCTAATTTTACTCAATTTAAGGCCTAAAATGTGGGTTTTTGAACTTAAGACTTTTTAAGATGCCGCAGACACCCTGTTAGTTGCTGAACAGTTTGCATTGCAGGGCATTCTGTGCTGGACCATTTTTATAAATATTATCAATATCATCCCATTTTCTACCTTTAATCAACGTATGTATTTAGCTAATATGAGACATCTAGTTGCTATGAATCACAGCATGGACATGAGTGAAGCACTAGACACATGATGTGCTCTCTCCCATTTCCTATGAAGAGCTTGAGATTTTTACCCAATCTGATTTCTTCATCAAATGTATGGCTTTGAGTGCTTCACGACAGGGAATCCCGAATAGATGGGGGGCTTCTGGAGCTTAGTGCTGATGAGGGTCATCATGAGTTGACACAGGTACACAACAATGTGAGTGAAATGGCATAATATCTGGGTGGCATCAGTGATGAAAAGGGGTTTTTGGACGGGTTATGGTGCTGGTGCTTGAATCTGACTGGACAGATGGAGATCTATGTAGTGCTTGATTGTTAGCATCTGCTCGTGTACATTCTTTACAGAACGTATTTGAAGAACAGACTGGCTTCTGTGTCAATTCCACAGCAAATTATGACGCAGAGTTAGCTTAGCAAGTTCCACAGTTAATGGTGACGCCAAAGCTTTCCTTGGAAATACTAAGCATATTTATTTTTTTATCTCATAGAATAAAAATTAACAAACAGTGTTAATGTATGAAGTTTGTCACAGTCAAGGCCCAAAATGAACAATATTTTCCCTTTTGTTGCACGTGTGTAAGCAGTAAAAGGGATGGGCACAGATCAATCTGTCCATGCTCAATCCATGCACGCCCATGCAAGATTATTGGTCAAGTGACTCTTCTGGGTACTGTACAGCTTAGGGAGGACAATGCTGACCATTCCTACCCTGGCATCTGGTGCTGCTCTGTGGGTCTTTTTATCCCTGACGATTAAAAAAAAACTTTCCAAATTGCTCTGGTCAGAAGTTTGAATATGTCTGCTCTTAATGTTTGTATTCCTCCCTTTAGCATCATTAGCCATGTTTCCATCCAAAGATGCAAAATAGGTTTCAAAGTCCAAGAGATGAAAATAATCCCTTCCCTAAACTGGCGCCAAATATCAAAAGAAAATCTAAGTTCCTGCATTAGGTCTTTTTTCGTTTATAATAACTTTCATTTTGCACACGTAGACGGAACACAGGCATAGTCACGTGATCGTGTTTTTGGGGGGCGGAGACTGCTCTTTAGGAACGCAGTGGGAGATTCCTGAATTTCAGCTGTTATTTGTGGGTTTTTCTTTGCATCCCTTACAATTTTTCTGGCAGTTGTAGCAGAAACGTTTGTTGGTTTCGACAGAATCCCTCACTTCTTCATCAGAGTTGAACACTGCTGATTCCCAGTTGCTTGGAGATCTTTTCATATCCCTTTCCTGTTTTGTACAGTTCCTTTTCCTGTAAATCCCCTGACCGCTGTTTTTCTTTCCCCATCGCTCAGAATTTAGAAATGTCAGCGCATCACTGGATGAAAGAGGCAAGGGTCTATCAGGAGCCAGAAACCTTTTCTGCACAAACCCTGATGGTTACCTTCACCAGCCGCTCAAACCAGTCAGTTTTTGAGCATGTTATCAGGACAAATGTTTTTGATCAGGGTCATTTGGAAAAGTTCTGCTGAGTAAACACAGATTGACAATAAATGGCTTCACCCAACCACTAACAATGAGCGAGAAAATGGCTTTTGCATCATTAATAGTTGTAAATGGACAAGAAATCAGAATCCCCTCTAAACTTCCTATACATTTTGATTCTTGTTTTACAATTTTTCTTTCTCACTTCTGTCCTCATTCAGACTTCTGCTGCATTGTCGTTCCCCTGTCACTTTGTTCTGTTTGATTCTATTCTATTTAACTCTATTCTCGAGAGGAGAGTTTTTTTTCCTGAGCTTGACACAGCAACATGTGTTTTCCCCAGTGTGCAGCAATAAATCAGCATCGCTTCCTCTCACACGACACTGCGTCGCTTCAAACCTCGATGTGAAGAATAATTAGCAGCGATACTATTCTAACATGTGTTTGTTTGAGTGTGTTCTAGTCCTCCAGCTCTCACCTGCTCCTCTGCCAGCAAACGCTCGGTGTGATGGCAATTAATTACACTTCAGCGCCGCTGACAGAATCCCTATAGATATATCAGCTATTTCTGCAGCCGTCTCAAGACAAGTTCTCCTCTTATTTTCCCTATTGATTTCTCTCACTTGATTGTAAACATTGGGAGAAGCTCATCGCATGAATCAGTGGCACATGCGTCTACATTTGTTCTTTCGTTAAACATATTGATGTGAATGTTCAAACAGAAAAGATTTTCTCACACTAAAGAGTGAATGGATACTTGAGTTGGCATAGATATTTTTACACAGCCATTGCAACTGTGATGACACTCAGGCCTTGTCCACCTGTAAACACAAAAATTATTGTATTAAATATACGCACAAAACTGGAATATCGCACTTTATCGCACTAATAAGCACTTTTCCGTCCAACGAGACGAAGAGAACAACGTCATCACTTCCTGATTAACTGGCGCCAAATATCAAAAGAAAAATGGAAGTTGCTGCGTTAGGAGAAGGTCTTTTTACGTATACAGTGGTATCTCAAGATACGAAATGAATCAGTTCCATGGTTGCTTTCGTATCCTGAAGTAAGTTTTACATGTAAAACGCCTAATCTGTGCAACGGCTCTCAGAAACAACAGTATAAAACCAGAGAAAAATCAAGTAACATTTCTTCAATCCTTAAATCTACACATTGTTAATGATAATAAAACACAATAAAACACAAGCAAAATACGTAATATGTACACAAATGTGAAACATTACCTTGAGTGGAGCGATGTGTCGGAGGAGGTGGAATGAACAGCAGAAAACATTACAGCACTACGAATGAAAGTTAACTTTCTCGAGATATTTCACTAATTACTAACACAAACACGGTTTCAAACACAAGCGCAGACAGATGGAGAGAGCGCTTCTGAGAACGCCTCACAACGTTTATATTGTGGAAAGTGCTGTTCTGTAGCGCAAGTTAGAGAAACCCTATTTCTTTTACGACACTTTGATTCTAACATTTGTTATAGCACATTATTGGTAAACTATAAATAATGTTTCGCTGTGTTGTTGAAGTGTTTTGAAGCGCACCAGACCCTTTTTTGTACTGGGAAATAGGACCCAGAAGCGCAGCCCGACGGCAGCCTAAACAAGTGGATTACAGAGCAGATCTGCTTGTGGTTGTTAGTATCTCGAGTTTTTCTTCGCATCTTGAAGCAAAAAATTTCCAACGAGACCTTTCGTATCTCAAACATTTCGTAACTTGAACCATTCGTGTCTCGGGGTACCACTGTAATCATTATCGATCATTATCTTATGTTTTATTGTTGTTCCCTCATCAGAGACATTTGTATTTCTAGTCATTTGTGGTTCAATAATCATTTTGAGGAGCTCAAAAAGTCTCTAGGCATTAACCGCGTCATTGATTTCCTGCCCGCATATGAACGAGATAAACTGCAAATGCTTCCGATTTCCATGTAGAGCAAACTTTCTCCTCTTCACTCAACATTATACAACAATTCCCAGATAAACACCCATGAACAATTAAAAAGTCAATAGAGCACAGCAAGAGGAAAACCAAATAGAAGTTTGTGTTCTGTGGGGTCCATATAAAAAATATTTCCTCACGTATAGTCATTTATAAATATACCTCAGGCGGGGTTTGCTCAGAAGGGGGCATGGCCAAAGCAAAGCGGTGGGTGGAACAAAAATATGAGCTGATTTAGACATTGTTTATGATAAATATTTCGTATCAACTTTCATTGTAAAAAAAAAAAAAAAAAAAAAAAAAAAAAGAGTATTACAATCCTCCAAAATTAATCTGCAAAATGGGATTTTACCTCCCTTTAGGTTTTAAAGGGTTAAGGCAGAGACTTATTTATAGGTCATCTCTTCATGGCTCTGATCAAAGTGGGCATGTTGAGGTAGGAGGCTTCATTGGGCATGGGGGCTGTGGGCGGGCTAGTACTCACTGCTACATGCACCAGCGGCGGCAGTTGTAGAAATGCTCTTTGATCTCAGCTTGTTGCTCCACTTGTCGATACCCCTTTTTGGTCAGCCCTGGATGCAGTCTAGATAGGGCTGTGCATCTCCTGATCTTTCACACACAGTAAGTTTACTTTTAAAACACTGTCCTTTTAAAGAACAGCACAACATTTATGCTACAGAGATAAAATCAGGCTGCAACCAAACAAACGATTCGAAAAGTGAAGCAAGTCACAGCCTCTTTTTAGTCACAGGTTTTAACATCCAACAAAAATGGTGAAGAGAATCAAGTGTAATGAAATATTTAGTCTTTGACACAATATGTTGATAACCATCACGATTTTATCGATTAACTACTCAGTGGGGCACCGTGATGGGCTTGAATGAAAATACATTTTATCATTATTGTCAGTAAAAGATAATGGGGCAAGAGACAGGCAGGGCATTTCAAATATAATGTGTTGGTTTCAAAGGTTTTTAGTTTTGATGATTTTGGTTTTAAACTAACATTACAAGAGTTCATTTTCATTTTACAGACCCCAAATCAGTGCCATCAGTGGTGAAAATAAGGGATAACCCTTGGAAGACCTGTGATGTGGCTTGTGTTTTTCAAAGATCTAGCACAAAGGGTATTTGAAACGTATACGTATTAGAAAAGGTTCTCTTCGTATCAAGCACAAAAAAATTACACAAAATTAACCAAAATTACAATTTCATATTGTTACAGCACTATTGTTATTATTAATATTATTACCATAAAAGTTTTTTTGTTATCTGCAGATAATATTGCTCAGCCCTAAATCCAGTAAATGTAGAAGTATGATTTTTAAATCAAATTCTGAAGTTTAGCGTCTCTTTACATGTAAACATTACAGATATATTGCGGTCAAAATGGCCACTGACCTCTCATTTCAAACAATAGGCAAGGTTTCACAGGACCCACTTCCCCAATACCACCCATATAAATGTATTATTTCTAAAAATAAATAAATAAATGATTTGTACAAAAAAGCTTAACTTACAGTAGCATGATTAGCGGGGTTACAGTTCGACCTGTTACATAATCCATTGCTTTAAATGCCATTTATTTAAAAAATAAAGCTATAGAAAGTCAAACAAAATAATTGAAGTACAGTTGAAATTAAATGTAATCTAAAATGATATCAAATCAAGTGCAAGTTTAAAATGTAAACCATTTTCTGTACAAAACAATGAAATTTATTAACTTGAATGTGAACTTTGAGAGGAGGCTAAAGTCCTGCCCTTGTATTAGGGGTGGGCGATATCTCGATATTT
The DNA here is from genome assembly GCA_007224835.1 of Danionella cerebrum. Lineage (NCBI taxonomy): Eukaryota > Metazoa > Chordata > Actinopteri > Cypriniformes > Danionidae > Danionella > Danionella cerebrum. The sequence continues at coordinate 539,240 of SRMA01027302.1, read as the reverse complement.
AAAATATATCAAGATATTTTTTAAACTCGATATGAATTCTGGCATATCGTACATATCGATATAATGTCTATATTTAATTTTCACCAATTTGCTTGTTTGGCTTCTCTGTGCTGTGCTCGTCCGCGCCTCCTTGCTTTTGTTTCCCCTCCCCTTGCCTGTCGTCTCATTCAACATGGCAGCGCCCGCAACCAGCCGGGAGGCTACAGAACTTGTTGCAAAAAAAGAACAGCTGGTTCCATTATATGGAAATACTTTGGTTATAAGTCGTCAGATGAACAACAGACAGATGTCTACTGCCGTGAAAGTTGCTGCCAACCAAAACTCAACTAATCTCCACAATTCTATAACGCGGAGTGTAGAATATGAAAGACAGAGCGTGTGACGCTTGTGCCGGATAGCCAGTGAAAAAAAAGGAGCCCCAAGACGAACACATCATCCCAAACTCAAACCTTTATAGTTAGCTTCAGCGTCACAAGAAAATTACATCACAAAAACAAAAGCAAACAAGATATATTAGGGTAGCGGTTTCAGGAGAAGAGCAGCGCACACACTTCTCTCTAACTGTCCTCGCGCATGCGCACACACCTGCAGCGCACACACTGAGGGCTCTGGTGCGCAGCTCTTAAAGGGCAACACACAAACATAATATGGTAGAGTCCGTGGCATTTCACATACAGTCGTTGAACAACGTGGCTTTAAACGTATGCTAAAAACACTTGATCCCAGTCAGAAACAGTTTACCTGGTCGGCATTACTTTTCGAGACAGGAACTCCCGCGACTGTACACTACAGAGAGAGCGCGGCTTGCTGCTGAATTGGAAAAGGTTACTTACAACAGAGGTCCTGCAAAGATGAGCTTGAGTTGTTTTATTTTTGAATGAAAAGAAGGCAATGTGTATACAAGGATTTCTAAAAGAAAATTTGCAGAAGCACCTCTGAGCTTCAATAAAAAACGACTTTGACATTTGTATTATTTTTTTTTTGCAGTAGGGTTTTTTGGGGGGGTGGTGGTTATAAATCCTGTAAAGATATCGAGATATATATCGTATATCGAGATATAGCAAAATATATCGAGATATATTTTTTGCTTCATATCGCCCAGCCCTACCTTGTATGCTTCTGACTGGCTGGATCACGAATGTCTTCCAATAGGATTAGAATGCTTTCCATCGATGGTTGCTTCGTTTGGGGTCTTACATTACTGTGATTGGCCGACAATGTGGATCCAATATTCATTCATTCATTTTCTAACCCGCTTATCCCCCTATGTGCCTATCTCCAGCGCACATTGGGTGAGAAGCAAGGGTACACCCTGGACAGGTCGCCAGTCCATCGCAGCAGTATAATATGATGGACATTATTACGTATGTGACATGAGTTTTGAGGCATTACGTCCATTATCAGTCATGAACGACAAACAGCATGTGCTTGTTTGTGTTGTGGTGTAAACACACAGCTCAATGGGTTCATGAAATAAAACCCTCACAGATTCGGCATAGCGAGTACCACCGGTACTCGCCATGCCGAATCTGTGAGGGTTTCGAGGGTTCGAAATTAACACACGCAAATCCGCCAAATGCAGGTTAAAAATCATTTTGGGCGGTATTGATAAAAGCTTGCATGAGCCAAAAATGCAAATCATATTAGAGACGCTCTGGGTGCCCTCCATCCTACAGTTCACATGAACACTACACTACGGGTGACGTTTCAGATGCCTATTGGCAGCAGCGCGCAGATACTGTACGCTTCGGTTTCCAGGTCCAATTACGATGACACAAAGAGAGCGAAAATACAAACAAGGAACTGGAAATATCGGATGAGCAAGAAGGATTTAAGTTTATAGCAGTTTATAACTGTATTATTTATTTATAACTGAGTGTATTACACTTTCTGTGCGTTTTATGCACTTTTATTTAAATGATCACGTTTTCTTTCAGTGGCATTCATAATCTCTTATTTTCACAGCGTAAAAATTTGTCCAGCCAATCAGAATTTCCATTAAAACTTTGGCTGGTGATCAAAAAAGTTCATTTGCTTCTCATTAGCATAAAGTTACACTTTTTTTTAGCTTTGGGGAGAAGTATCGCTGTTAGTCTTTACAAATACAGTGATCGGGAAGAGTAGCCCACCTGTGTTCATCTAAACATTTCTATATCATACCCTGTATGGTTCATTTTTAAACCATGACTCGGTAGGTGCAGTAGGTCTCACTATCCATTTATAACGTGAACAATATCATTTACATCCTCTTGGTACACATTGGGTCAATAAAACACTTTTATCTCATTATGTAAAGATTGTGCATGTTTTTTAACGCTGTTTGAAGTTTTACAAAACACCAAACCTGTTCTTATTGGGACTCGCTGTCATTGAACAGAACCTACCGCACATTTCGAGTTGGCTCATATGGTTTGATTAGATTTTTATAATATAATTTCGAACGGTTTCAACCTGATTCTTCAGTTTTTGCAGAATAGTGTATGTCTTTTATTTAACATTATATAATAATACTACAATTTATTCAGATTATTGAATTGCTGAGTAGTGCAGATGTATATGTATTTAATCTCCTGATTATTAAAATAATAATAATAATAATTTTAACCACGGGAACAATTCCTCCCTTTGAAACCTGTAGATTCTGATCGAGGTTTTTGCGTAACAAGTAATGATTAATGTCGATTGTGACAGACATTTTAAATTGTTATTATTATTTTAAGAATTAATGCACTACTGCATTGGCACGCCGTTAAACCCATCACACAGAAGCACATGAGTCATGAGAGGGAATGCCTTACCGGAAAGACCGACAGTCCTTGATTCAGCCGCATTGTGTAGTCCTTTCCTCGGGCGCGGGAACAAGCTCCAGACCCGCTGAGAGAACGTCCGCCTTATTGGAAATAGTGTGAGAGATGTGAAGTGCCTTTCCATTTGATGGAACTGTTGAAGATGATGAAGCTCCGCGGACTGCCGCGCTCCGACTGAAACACACGCACCCGCGCGCTCCCTTCGCCCGGTCTCCCCGGGGACAAACAATCTGCACCTGCTTGTCAATCAGCTTTGGGGCCAGCTGATTGGTCAAATCGTGCTGTCAATCATGTACATTATCGTCGTTTTCCAACTGGAGGCGGAGCTTTCTCTGTGAGGTTTCACATTGCTATCTAGATATCATTTATAGCAATTTTATGTTTGTTTATATTTTACTACATTAGTTTCCATGAGGCTTTGCCCTAAAGTCGAGGTACAATTTGGAATAATACATATTAAGGTAGGAAATAACAGTAAAGGGTGGCAAAAATATGAAAACCACGAAGATGGCGAAAACCCGAAAAACTTGTGCAGTTATGCAGTCTAGAACCTGATGACCACTCATCCCGGCTATGCAGGCTAGAACCTAAGGAGAACTCCTGCTTTTATGCAGGCTAGAACCTAAGGAGAACTCCTGCAGTTATGCAGTCTAGAACCTAAGGAGAACTCCTGCAGTTATGCAGTCTAGAACCTGAGGAGAACTCCTGCTGTTATGCAGTCTAGAACCTGATGACCGCTCATCCGGGTATGCAGCCTAGAACCTGAGGAGAACTTCTATAGATACTTCCCTTTTTCCTGGGCGAATCTCAGATCTAGGTGGTCCCAGTTGGTTCTCCTGCAATATTTGCGGTGACTGTGGTATAATTCAGTAAAAGATTAATCTAAAAAATCTACCTTGTGCACTTTTCCAGCATCCATCTTTTTTGCAACTGTCTTTTGTTTAGTACTGGTGTCTAACTCTCCAGTGGAAAATAGTCTTGAGGAGTTGTCTTGACTTGGGCTTGATGATTTAGATAGCAATGATTTCCACCATAGCAGTGGATTTGGTCTTCAGCCTCTTGTTAGTCAACACTTTAGTCTCAGAGTGAATCCTGGGCATGTTTGCAGGTCATGTGAAGATCTAGTGCACGGGGGCTCTTCTATACACACCTGATTCCTCATTGGTCCATTATTAGTTCCAGGTGAAGCTCAGGTGTCGAGGCGACAACACTTATGTCTTTTCAAATATTGACTCAATACGCTTCACAGAGCTGTGAATATTATGATACTTTTGTTTTGCACTGAAACATATATCTGTAGAGTGAACATCAGATTACACACATCTGCTGCATTATTTAAGTTCTCATTGACAACATCTGATTAATCAAATAATTAAATTGAAATAATTGAAGGTGAATTGAATTTTTAAAGCCAATGAATTTATTTTAGTTACCAACTACTCTTTTGCCCTTTATGGTCATCAGCTGAAATGAACTCTGGAGGAATAATTTCATATCCCCAAACTTTGACGCTTCATGTAGTCTTTACTTGATTTACTCTTGTAGATAAGACCCATCTGGTCTCTGAAAACAGTTCCAAATGTCCCATAATCCACTGAGCTCAGCACCAAACTCATATCACCCGACAGTTCTCCCATCTTTGTGCAAATGAACCATTTAATATTTATCTTGTCTTTCTACAGGAACCCCCAGAACCCAAAGGAAAAGCTCATCAAGAGAGTCATTGGAGTTGGGGGCGACCACATCCAGTACGTTTCGCTCTAAAAAGATCTTATTAAACATCTGAATAAAATGTTGTGAATCCATGCATTTTCAGTTTAGTTACATTTAAAAGTGTGTACATTTACTTTTATTTATTAATAAATATTACTCTGAGGCAGTGGGTCCAAAGTTTTTGGATAAAGGACCAAAATTAATGTGGTGAAACGTTTCCTGCCATTTAGCCTTCTTTAAAACATTACTTGCAGTTGAACCCTATTCGTTTTCATGATCGCTAAACTTTATTTAGCAACGTCACAGAATCATTTTGGAAGGTCAAATAAATGAAGAAAATAATCTTTCTTGTGACTTTTTGTCTCTTCGTACTAGAACTTGGCGATATGGCCTTAAAAAATGCATTTTTTTTTTATTAAACAAAGAAACATTTCAAAACACACTATAACTTCGATAAATAAAATAAAGTGAATTCTTTTAAACACCTATTTTTATCTCTTCGTGGGATATATACAAAAGATGATGAACTGTGAGCTTTGCGTTCCGTTGCATCCCTAGTTCACACTTTTTTGCTCGTGTTTTCACAGCAAAGTAGCTAAAATTAGATTTTTTTTCTTTTTTTGAGGATTAAGAGGGGACAGAGAAAGATATTTCACTTAAATAATCTTTTCCTTCATTGAGTGTTGATTTTCAAAGGTCCAAATTCCACCACTTGGTTTTGTAAAAGTGATTAGTGGTAAATGTAGGTCAGCAGGTAGTCGTTTTGCTTATTGAGAATTCCGACATAAAAACTGTTTTAGTGGCGTTTTGTTCATTTAAACACATTGTTGTTGTTTCTAAATACATTTATTACCCTTTTTTTCTAATGCCAATCTGAACGTTTTTTTGTAATATTATTTGTTTATTTATTTAATTTTGGTACCAATTATATATGTATGTATGTGTGTATATATATATATATATATATATATAAAAACCAAAAAATTTAATTTGGGTTTGAAATGTAACCAAATTCCCTGCTTTTTTCATTTAAAAGCAACAGGAGCCATTAAAGCTGCTTTTTTTCTCTTTCATCAGAACTCTGGGGTACAAAAAACGTTACGTAAAAGTTCCAAATGGATATCTGTGGATCGAGGGGGACAATCATGGACACAGCATTGACAGCAACAAATTTGGACCGGTAGGTGAATTCTCATTCATTTTCCAACCCGTTTATTCCCTTTTTGGGGGTCTGCTGGTGCCCATTTCCAGCGCTCATCAGGCGAGAGACGGGGGTACACCCTGGACAGGTCGTCAGTCCATCGCAGGTAGTTAAATTCTAATACTGTAAAATAGAAATCAACCAATGAGGCAATACCATAGTTTTTTGTGGCATGGAGTTTATTACCAGCACCAAAGCAACCCCAGAGCATCACGTTACCCCCACCGTGCTTAACAGATGGGGACAGGCATCATTTCAGCATCTTTTTTCAGTGATTCAAACACCTCAAACTTCGATTTGTCCACCCATAACACTTTTTTACCAATTTTCTTCTGTCCAATGTCTTTTGCCTGTATTCATCTTTTTATTTAATTGGCCGGTCTTAGCTCTGAGGCGTCTATTTCTCAGGCTAAAGACTCTAACGTATTTATCTTCTTGCTCAGTTGTGTAGAGGGGGCTCCCACTTCTCTTTCTACTCTGGTTAGGTTCTGTTTGTGCTGTTCTCTGAAGGGAGTAGTACACACAGTTTCTTTGCATTTTCTCACTTGGAATAGCCTTCATTTCTAAGAACAAGAATAGACTGTCGAGTTTCACATGAAAGTTCTATTTTTCTGCCCATTTTGAGCATTTTATCGACCCCCACAACTGTGTCTTCATTCTTTCCTTTAAGGAACGAGGGGTTATGCAAGTAACCTAGACGTTCCCTTTCAGTCGCGCTCTCATGTCATTTATCAACCCAATGACATATCAATTCTCTCTGTTTCAAAACAATATATTGTTATTTCTCCCTGTATCTCTTTGTTAAATGACACTGTCTTTCTCTTTTAGAAACAGATTTTATAGCCCAGTAAATGCTTGATTTCCGCTCTCTCCTAAGGTTTCTCTGGGTCTGATCCGTGGCCGGGCATCCCACATCATCTGGCCTCCAAGTCGCTGGCAGAGGATTAAATCCTGTGTGCCGGCAGAACGCGCGCCGATAGTCAGCTGGCATATAAACACAGAAGAAGACTGAACTGTGTTGTTGCCATGTGCTCTAAACCTCCTAAAATGTACACAGAGAGTTACAAGCTATGGTGGAAATCCACATTAAACTGACTCTAAATGCGATTTTCCTGTTTCAGATTGAGCCGGTCGTACATATTTGAGATCTGTGCTTGATTGTAAGTGAAATGTATTTTTTTATTTTATTTTTAAATCATGCTTTTGCCTAATTATTTACATCTTCATGTCTTTCTTTATTTTATTTCAAAATAATTTCAGTTACAATATTAAAGCTGCAAGCAGAGATCAAAGGGCTCGGCACCATCACCTCTCTGCGGCCGGTGTGTTGCACTATGACTGATTCTTATATAGAATTGTTAAAATTACAATACAGGGAAATCAAATGATGAAAACCTGGCAGTAATGTTTTTTTTTTTTTTTGGGGTAATATAAAAAAAGAAGTACTTTATCATTGTTAAATGTTGTATTTCCTGTGGCAACATGGTGGCACTATAACAGACAGAGTATGTTGTAAATGTGTTGTTAGCATAGTTGGTAAATTCTGGACTGGTTCGACATTGTAAGAAATTCCGTTTTCCGGCAAAATGTCGACAGTTGCCGTACGCACATAGTTTAATGACGTCACACTTTAACATCAGGCATTATTTAAGATAAGACTGATAGAGTTTTGAGGTGAACAGATACAATCTCTTGGAGGACTTTTGTGTCATTTATTAGGGTTATATAAAATATTTCACTTCCTGTTAGTTTTGAAAACCCATTAGACGTTTTTTTGTAGGTCTTGGTCCCTTACACCACTGTTCAAAAGTAAAAACAAACTGCAGAAAACGGCATTTTCATTGTGGTGCTACAACTGACACCATAGGAACCCTTAACTTGGCAAATTTCATCTCAATCGTAACATGCACTGCGAGAAATAACAACTTCCTGCTGTATTGCGAAATATCGATAAGCAGACCGCCAAGAACTGTTCAGGAAATGTAACAAAGCTTTGCAATTTAACATAACAAAGGGTTTTAGTGGAGAATTTCAGGAAGATCAAATAAAATCTCTATGAGGAGTTTGTTCATATACAAAGTGTAGCTGCCCTTCAGTTTTACAAATCAAAACAGGACACAGAGTATTTCCAACGGGTGCTCTTTTTTTATTTTTTGTTGTGCATCGCACGTTTCAGCTTTTCCCGTCTGCCGTGCACATATACACTGTGAAACTAAACAGAAAACCAATAACACCAAATAAATACAACTTACACATACAAAAAATTAATCCACCTTGCTCCGCTTAACTGAAGGGTTCTTAATTAAACGTGAACCTGGCCTTGTTATCAGTTCAGTTCATATGAGTTGACGGGTTACGGTGGTTCTAACTCAAGCGAGCTGATGGCCTGCCTTATAAATGATCAAAAACTCCACCTATACAAGTAAAAAAACACACAAAGAAGAAAACCATCCTATAAAAACCCACAGCACCTCCTAGTGGTCACTTACACAACGCCTGGAATTTAAGTAAAATGACTTCCTGTCAATTTTGGAAACATGCTCCAATAGACTTTTGTGTCGGCCCTGGTCCAAATTTCAAACATATCCTTCAAACGCAGTCAGAAATATATAAATATAAAACTGCAGAAATCTGGATTATACTGCCACTGGGTGGCGCTATAACTGACATTGTAGGCTGCCATATAGATTTAACAGCTGCTGTGGGTCGAAAGAGCTTTGCGATTCCTTCAATGATTCACCACAGAAACTTGATTTGTTTTAATGACCTTTATTCAAGTTATGTGTAGTCATGTGACCCGGCTCAATCAACTCCAAAGTTCAATAGTAGATAGGTGCTCAATAGAGAGAGAGACTTGACCAAATTAAGATTCCCACAAATCCTTGGAGGCTCTTCGTCCGCGTCAAGGAAGTATTTATGCAATGACGCTCCCTGCCTGAAGGTGGCATTTGGAATACAACAGATGCTCACCGCGCCAAACAGAAAACAAGTAGACGACGACAGAGAAGAAATCAAAGAACACAGAAAAATTCCTGGATGTCTAGGTTTGTGCCTGGATGACAGTTTATCCCGTAGAGAGCTGTTTGATGAAAATGTGGGATGGTTCTTTTGTAGCCTACTCACCAAATAATCCGATTTAGAATCCCGAGAAGGGATATATGCCCAGCACTTCAGACGCAATTGCTTTTCGGGTATCCACCTCCCCTACAAGAATTTAGGTTTCTGCTTTTTTCCACCTTCCAAACACAGGCAGGGAATGCTCGTTGAACATGAATATTCATGAGCTGCTTTGTATTGAGTATATATGGTTGTGCTGAGGAGCGGAATCCTCACGCCCTGAACGGCGCACACTTGAGTCTCAAATGTGATTGCAGATGTGTGTACGAACAGTTTTATAAATCTGATTTGGTACCTTTCTGATAAACCTTTCGTTTTAATCTGGACTCTACGCACCCTTTAATAAACGAGATCTATGTCTATGCACCTTCGATATCAAGCCAAGGTGCAGTTTCCGCCACTAGGGGTCTCATTTCCAAAATGAGCACAGTGGTGCAGTAGATGCTTTGAAATTACACATCACTTGTCAGAAAGTTTTCAAATAGCATAAGAGCAGTACTGCTTGATCTAATGACTCTACACAAGTGGTGTGGGCATTTCGCCTTTGTCTGCAGCTGATGAGCAGATTTCATCCAAGAGAACAAGTGGTGGCAGATTTATATTGATTTGTCTTCAAACGCTGTTGCTATGAATTTTCCGATTGCTTTATGGCAGCCTTCCTTGAGGAGGTCGAACATCATGCAAGACTAAACTCGATAGGATTTAATGCGAGCGGCCACGGGTCAATACAGATATTCGCACAAGGCTGTGATGGGTTCAATGGCTGTCAAACATAAATCAACACAGACAGCCCTGGGGTTGAGGAACGTCTGGGAATAGGCACAAATCTTAGGATACTGCAGGAGCTGGGGATAATGGAGCTGCAGCCAAGCGAGCCTTGAAACGCTTTCTGCTTCTACACGGCGGAAACCTGATGTCCTTACCATTGGAAGGAAATAAGGTGTTTTTATAAGTGACGTCACGGTTTAAATCTTCTCTGGAGCAATGGGAGCCTCAAAACTAACTAAAACAAAGATGACGTAATTTAATCAAACTTTATTATGCTTTTAAAAAAAGCATTTGACGCTGTCATGCGCAGGCGAAGGTAAAGATAGTGGCGCAAGGGCTCTGGTTTAGAGAAGGGTCTGGCTGCGCATCCAGCACGACTGGCACTCTTGACTATTGGATAGCACCCGACACATGACACTTTTTTTTTTTTACTTGTTTACTTGTTTTTTGATCAAATTAATTTGACATAAGATTCATAACAAGTTCGCTTTTGACACTTTGCATAATTTAACGGTACTTTATTTCTGGGAACAACACTGCAACGTTACACTTTAGGTGTGTCCCAATCCAGAAGTGTGCATCCTCCCGATGCACGTCACAACAGTGCGCCAAGCCCGTCTTTTTTTTTTTTTTTTTATAATTGAACCTTTATTGGAAACTTACAAACACTCGTAGAGGACAGGTTTTAACACAACAACAAAAAAACTTACACAACAACAAACTAAAAATTACGCTAGGGGGCGTTGGCAAAAGTACAGAATAAATACAAAAACAAAAAGCACAGGAGTAATCAAAACAAAAGACATTTAGAGAGCAGGTGGGATGTTACATTTGCAGATTTCCAGTTTCTAATTGTTGCCAGAGATGAATAATACATTCTAAAGTCATTCATTAAACATGCAAAAGAGGGCTTATTTCCTTTCCATTTACTGCAGTGTATGTGATATTTAGCCAATAACAATACAGTGTTTACAGCAATATCTGATGAAGAGTCCAAATTATCACAATAGTACAAAATGTGTTCAGTCATAAAATAGGGATTTTCATTTTTAAATTTAACCAACTTCTGACATCTGACCAGAATAGCTGAGAATAATGACAATTAAAAAACAAGTGATCCAAGGATTCATCTTCAGAGTTACAGAAAGAACAGAGTTCAACTTCAAATTTAAATCTTTTTTGAAGAAGCAGATTGACAGGATAGATATTATTAATTATTTTAAAATGAGTCTCTTTCACTTTAGGAGACACAGGCGATTTCACAAATTTTGAAAACGCTTTAGTTTTCAACACAGAATTTGGAGAATCTTTAAATGAAGATCTATCAAAGTCATCATCATAAATCTTTTGTCTCATAATTTTGTTGATCATTTTATTGTTGTATCCGTCAATTTCCACTCATTCACCTCAAGAATGGGTAAGGAAACTGTAACACTTGAGAATAAGAGTGTGTTTTTAATCATAAGAATTAATGGTGGTGGGATTGCTTTGCAAACCTTCTTAAAAGAGCTAAACTGACAATTTAAGCTAAATTTTTCCTTAAATGCGGGAAGCTTAAAAGATTACCTTCATAGTCCAATAAGTTTTTAACAAATATAATGTTTTTATCAAACCAGTCCTTTTTAAATAAAGATTTTCTTCCACTGAGAATTGCTCTGTTATTCCAGAGAGTTGATCCATGGGGAGAGAAATTATGGTTAAATATCATTTTCCAAAACTGAAGGATCCTCAAGCCCGTCTCATTTCGCCAAAACTCGAAGAATCCTTAAAATGCACCCTTGAAATGCATTCTACTTTCCCCTGAATTCCGAGGATGCATCGCGACTATCCTCCGTGGCCTCGGATATCCCACAATGCTTTGCGGGGTTTTTTTTTTTTTTTTTTTTTAGAATCAACACAAAATGCACTTGAATATGTATTTACATGTAACAGTTTCTTTTTTAAAATAAAGGACAGTATATTCAAGCTGTAAATGCTGGTAGTGATAGGCGAATTGTAAAACATATTTTTATTTTTAACATTTATTGTAAACATTGCCACACGCAACCAACAAAATTTTAACGAAGTATTGGTGGATGTCTTTAAGTTTAAGAAGCAGACGAAGGAGTTTTTTAAAACTTTACTATAGACAACATACTGGTCTAAATTGCAAATAATGAATGTATTAACCAGGTAAACCTCAATCACCAAAGCGCCCTCTACTGGTCATCAATGAACTACAATCACAAAACAGTATTATTCCATAGAGGAAATGAATGTATGAATATTTAATAATTGTCCACGATATCACAGGTATTGACAAATTAAAAAGCTTCAAGTACAGTAATTAACAACATGATAGATTAAGGGAAAAGACTACAGCAGAATATTTTGAACATTTATTTTAAACTGTACATAGACACTTTTAAAGTTTGGCGTCCACACTGTGCTTCCGGAACGGATAAAGTCACGTGTCGTGGGCTATCCAATAGAAAAGTCCAATAGTAGGAGAGTGCCAGTCGAAGTGTTCCAGTCCAGTGTGAGTCTGTAGCCAGACACTCATGGGAGAATTATGTCTCTTGGGAAAAACGAAATACGTGAGTAGCTGGTGGATTTGTGCAGCAGCCACTTTAATCATGGTGAACAGCATGGAGGATGAGATGATCATAAAATCTAGTTCTGGTGAGGAAACAAGCAACTTGTTTTGAACTAATGGACAGTCAAATGTTTTGAGAATTACATAAATATTAAAAATGGGAGAAGCTGCAGCTTAGGTTTTTATAATTGCAATTTGCATATACTCCAGGATTTTATGAAGATCAAAATATTTTAAAAAAATGTAAATATTTTGTGTTTTTCATTTGCAATAGCGTTGCTCGTGCAGAGTTGATTTGTGCTGTGCACTAACGGGCCACCATATAAATCCTTCTAAAACCTCATCAATTCTGGATCCAAATACAAACTGGGACTATCCAAATACAAAAAAAACTTTTTACTAAACACGTAGCCATTTTTACACATCTGGGAGAAACAGATAAATATTTAGCTATCTGAGAAGAGGAAAATATCTCACTTTTTATCCTGATGCGTGCACAAACGTTCCTTTTATTCATACATAAATGTACTACTGTAAACTGGCACCAAATATCAAAAGAAAAATGGAAGTTGCTGCGTTAGGTCATTTGTCATAATAATAATAATAATAATCATGTGAACTTGCTTTTGTAGGTGGAGACTGCTCTTTGTGAGCAGAGACAGTTCTGGGGGGAGATAATCTTTAACCACTTTGGTGACGGTCTTTAGAAATTTTAGAATGCTATCGCTCCATTAGTTTTGTCCATTAATGCCGCCCCACCGTGCCCCAGTTCAGACAGAAAAACGCATTGCATTGTGATTTATTCAATAAATGCATTTCCATCAAAGTTTATGCTTAAAAGTGAGTAGGATCAGTTGTATGCAGATTTTTTTATCTTGCCCTTTTTTATGTGATATTCCAAAATGTCTATAACAAAAGTTGGAAACACACCTATAATGTCTTCACTGATGCTTAGGAAGTCAGTCAGAACTAGTTTAAAGGATTGGGATGGTCTCAACAACCCCTTCAATTGGGATTTGAGATACAGAATCTAGAAAAAAAAGAGATACACCATAAATTTACACAATGTTTTGTTTCATAATAATCTTTGGATGGCCTTGAGAAAATCTAAGCCGTTTTCTATAGTTTCCATTCAGATCATCCCAGCTGCAGATCTCCTCTGAGGCTGACTGTGATTGACAGCTGAGCCACTCAACCAAAGAGTGAACAGTGTGAGCCCATCCTTGGCATCTCAGACCACCTAAGTAAAAGTGTGGATGAATCATGTGTATGAGGTGTTTTCATGAGGGTCTGAACCCCCTAAAGCTCTGATCCTCCTACTACGTGCTCTACTATTTCTTTTCAATAGAGCTCAGTAAGTCCCGGTTAGGGTTAGGGTTAGGGTTAGGGTTGCGATGGCTACGTTTTACACCCGCTGTCTCCAGGATCTTCCCAAGATTAACGGCACTATTACTTCAAGGCGAAAGTAACTAAAAAGTAGTCCATTGCCCCTGGTTTGACCCATTCAGAACACAACACAGGAAGGTTAAGCAACTTAGCAAAGAAGCGGGTGATACCTGGTTTTTGTGCTGACATCACCTCAAGGCCTTGCTAATGGCAGGAACAACAGTGCATCTGCAATGGCTAATAAGCTTATTAACTATTTTAGCTTGGATGTGGCTTTTTGTATCATATAAGTGAACACAATATGTTTTAAAGTAGATAGAAGTACACTGGGAATGAGAGTGTTCTAATGGTTATCAATGTTGTGGAACATTAAAAGCAATAGAGAAGCAATTTTGTTAATTTGCTATGGGTACATTTTTAAGCTAAACTTAAATCAAGGGTTGAATTGAACGAACCTTGAGGCTGAAGATGTCTGGTATGTGAATTTTGTAATTATATGAATTATTATTTTGGTAATATTTTAATTTTGTTAGTTTTCCATTATTTAAATAAAGTTTTCGATTGTTTCCGGGTTATTTATCTTGAAGTAAACACAACATTACGTTTGTGGTTAGCAGTAATCATTAATAAATAACTGTATTTAGATGTTTTAGCACCCAAAATTGGTTCTAAACATTTATTTTCGATGAATGTCTATGCGCTTGAAATAATTTCGCCGTTCTAAATAAGTTTAAACGCGTCCTCCGGTCCGCTGGGCGGAGCTGGTGGACACTAAACCCCGATCCTCCTTCATGACAGGATGTTGTGAACTGCCGCATCGCATCTGTAGCTCTAGCTGTGTTCAAATAGACAATTCAAGAAAAATAAATCAGCTTTTATGCAACAATTTTCTTTTCCCGAAGGCCAGTCGGAGTGTATTGCTCACCGGTAAGCCTCCATTATTTGATATACACTCCGTCCTAAAATAAGGGGTTGTCTTTCAAAGCTAACTGTACAAGCGAGCAGCTCTGAGTGAGGGCTGAATTAAAAATAATCGAAATATTTGAAACCTATCGCATCTGTAGGTCTCAAATAGGGTTGAATGGTTTGTTTATCTAATAATAGCTATTAAAAATGACCAATGTGCCTTACAAAATAATTTATTTTAATGTTAATGTACATGTTAATATACATTGACTGACATGAAAGTTTGGTATTCCGAATACAGAGACAGTTGGCCTTGGATCAAATGTTTATGTTATTGTTATCTTTTGATTCCTTTTGAACCAAAAGTTTTGTTTTTTAAAGTACACTGTTTTCACTTATATAAAACAAAAGAATTTGCTCCTGTGACACTAAGAAATAAAGAGTTGTTTTCTGTAATGCTATCAATACATAAATGGATTAAGAAAAAAAGCAGTTTTCTTCCCCAAGTTGGGCTTATATGTTCTGTAATAATCATAATGACTAAAATAAAAAGAAAATGTAATCTTCATTTAACACGCACCTTTAGAGATAATTACTGTCCCCCTAAATGCCATAAATCCATTCCATCAATCCATTGGGGACTGTAATTCATTTACTTTCAAAGCTGTACTTTTTTTTTCTCGAATAAAGAGTTTGGGCATAAATTTAATTTGCATCTTTGGATGGAAACATGGCGACTGTTGTATCTATAAAACAGAGGATGTGTTTACATTGATAGTCATGTGATCTGAAAGCGCCCTGTGGATTGGTCCAAATGGATATCTGGCATTTTGGGAAAAAAAAGGTCTACAAATTTAGTCAACAGAATATTATCACTATGAGGCCTAAGTGAAGCGGTAATTTCTTAAGAATTGGTGTTAAACGTCTTTTGGAGCCAACCCCTTGAAATTCCCTCAGTGTTCATTGCGAGTTGTGACCTCATGCTTTTGGCTAATTACAGTCTTTCTCCCAGATAAACTTCCTGCTGTGCCCTTTGGCTGGCGTTTCAAATGAACATGTCCCTTGCACAAAGAGTCCTCCTGACATGGATCTTCACCCTCATCTTCCTCATTATGCTGGTCCTCAAGCTGGACAACAAAATCCACTGGAGCTGGTTCCTCATCTTCCTCCCCATCTGGACCTTTGATCTGATTCTTCTTCTCATGCTCATTGTCAAAATGGCCGGACGCTGCAAGCCAGGCTTTGACCCTCGCAATGGTGCCGAGAACTTGAAGAAGCGTGTGTGGTACCTGGTGGCTATGCTGCTCAAACTAGCGTTCTGTCTCACACTCTGTGCCAAACTAGACAATCTGATGAACATCATGATCAGCTGGGTGTGCGTCCCGCTGTGGGCGCTGCTCGTCGGAGCCATGGCCGAGCTGGGCTACAATGTGTTTCACTTCAGACGAGACTGAACCGAGGAACGCTAGCAAGCGATAAAGACTCTACAGTCACTGTATCTAAAGCTCTTGTCTTTCAGGTGCAGGGTTCAAGCTGAAAACACCAGGTTTGTTCAGAATGTTCCAGATCTACTCAGGTGACTCAGTATGAACATTGTACAGTGAGATCCATTACTGTCGCGACCCCTGTTTTTTAAAAATACTCTAACACATTGGGATCCGCAGGTGGATCCCCCTGACTTTATTCTATGCTAATCTTTAGCTTTACAGAACTTACATAATATTATATGTTAAAAAAGTGTTCTCTTGTGAATAGTGTGTAAATAGTAATAAAAAGTTTAACCAACTTTGTTCATTTTACAAATCTGCACACAAAAAAGTTCTGTGACCCAAATCCAAGCTATTTTGCCTTTATTTTCAGAAGCAGTTTGTGTCTGAAAGGCACAAAGAAATAGATGTTTTTTAAAGAAGCTACCGTGTTGTTGAAATAATTAATTTAATAATAATTAATAATCTTTGACAAAACTGCTAGCGTAATGTTCTTACATTATTTACCACATTGATGAACCTTTAAAAAGCAAATAAAATAACCAAGCTCTTTTTTTTTTTTTTTTTTTTTTAATAATTATTGAACATTTTTTATCATAACCCGTTATTGAAGACTCTAGAAGTAAGGTCCTGGCCCACACTGGTGCATGTGCCAATCACAAATGTTTTTTTTTGTTTGTTTTTTTTTTTTTATATTAATTTCAGATATAATGTGGTTTTAAAAAGGTTATTAGTTTTGATATATTTTTTTTTGTTTTAAACTAACGTTACAAAAATTATGACTATGACAAATTAAAATGGGGGAAAATGCGAACTGGGAACCTGTCCAGGGTTTACCCAGCTTCTCGCCCTATGTGCGCTGGAGATCGGCAGACCCCAAAAAAAGGAATAAGCGGGTTGGAAAATGAATGAATGCGTAATCATCTTTGAGTTTAATTTTACTGGCACCAAATCGATGGCATACAGCCATCTAGTCGTGAAAAAAAGGGATAACCCTTGGAAGTACAAGACCTGTGATATGGCTTGTGTTTTTTTATAGTTCTGACTCAAGAGTTCTTGGAACAGTGTATAAGGTTTAGGAAACGTTCACCTGTTTTTTTTTTTATATACCTGTTTATTAGACAAAACCACTAGCAGAGAATTCGCAGAAATAGTTACATCGGTGAAGTTTTAAAAGCAACTAAACTCTACTTCGCTGAGAACATTTACCAACATAAAAAAATCTAGAAGAATTGAGAAATCCTTCTCAAACAACTGGAACCTCATCGATGTGTAATGCTTGTTGCGTTTGCTCCCGAACTGTAAGTCCCTTTGGATAAAAGCATCTACTAAATACATAAATATAAACGATGCATTGCGAGTGACGGTTGATTCACATTGGCCAGATTTGAGTAGCATATTTATTAAATTATTAATGTAAAGGCACATACAAAAAAAAATGGAATTGTGCGTTAAGACCTGCAAGGTGAACGTAGCCATTTTTACTCTTTTCAGTGGTACGTTCACATTTGTTTTAGTTTCCTGTTAAAAGTTTTTTTTTTTCTTTGAATTCTACATTTAAAGGTAGCCCAGTAGTGGCCTTGAAAGCCTTGCAAGCACGGGGAGAACATGCAAACTCCTTCCAGGAAGGTCACAGGAGAGCCTCCACCAGACAACCTTCTAACTGGAAGGCCACAGTACTACTTTTATTTCCTTTTAAATAAAATAAAAGGGCCATGCCGATCAAAGTTGAAGCTAATGTTAGTTGCCGCTCATGTCTGTCCCAGTAACAAAGAGGCAAATGATGCTGTTGCATTTGGTAAGTTTTTATAGAGCGAATGTAATGCATAAACATGAATAAAGGCTTGTTAACGGCATAAACATTTCACCTGCAAAAACTGTTAGTGTGCAAAATGTAAATTAATTGTTTTACTATAAAATAGTACTTGAAAATGAACAAGCTTTTATTTTGAAAAATCTCTGATGTAATCCGCAAGCAAAGATCTTTGGAAAGAAAAAGAATGATTTTAAGAGGCAGTATCAAGAGTCATGGATTTATCGTGACACACGTAATATGCGGCGGCGGCATCTCTAATGGGGTACATCCTGAGCTGCTGCACCACTGCTATAGACCTTTTACGTTGATTTCCTGAACGCAGGAAACTGCTTACCAATACATTGCAACGCCAGAATTATTTGCAAACCGCAAAAGGGTCTGTTGATTATACCACACGTGAACATGGTAATAACAATAAGCTGCGATTAAACATAAGGTTCTCTGGTTATTTACATATAATAAATGAATAATTGGTACGTACACATTATTGGTATGCCTTAGATTAGTAGGGGTAGTTTTTTGGTCTTACCATCATTCTAACTTTCCGAAAAGACTGCCTGTCATTGGTTGGATAATATTCCTGGGTAATATTGTGCCATGTACCCCAAAATATCCCATTCCGGACTCCTTTGTAATTTGACTGGTAATATATGCCATTTAAGTTGGCAGACATGCATGCATCAAACCACCAGCCCGAGCTATAGTAAGCTCCGCAGTTTCCCGAAGGATACTGGTCATTGTCTCGGTCTGGTGTGGTGAAGAGCTTCTGGTCGTGATTGTACTGCTCACTAAACTGCATGGCATTGCCAGCAGTGCCAGAGTACCCCCTGATCGATAGACGGTATTGTTGGCTTTCATTGGCGACATAAAAGTGGTCATAAAGGGCGTATTCTCGAATTCCCTTAAAATCCTCCATTTCAATCCGCAAAGACATCTTTTTCACTTTTGTCAGCAGGTGAATCTTGTCATTGCCGAGCCAAAACTCCTCTCGTAGTTTTCCAAATCCGCTCTTGTACTCCTCCCACAAACGATTGAAACTCGTGCTGCCATCAAAACGACTCTGAATCAATGTCCATCCTCCGCCCAAAGTTTCCATGTCACAGAAAACAGGGAAAGTGGTGTTTTCTGGCTGCGCTGTGACTCTGTATACATCATTCTTGTGAGATTTGGTAATGTAATCAGAGCAGTCTTGTTGAGTCCCTGCAGGAAACAAAAAATCATTTTAGATTACGTCACCTTCTGTTGAACCAAATCACTGATGAAAAATGTAAACAACCCAAACGGACATTTATGTAACGTCTTTGAAAGTGTTTCGTTGCTCTCATTGAACAAACTGAGATTTCTACATGTTTTTTGAATTGTGATGAAAGAACTAATAATTTTAAATCAAACACCCAGCTGAAATATCTGCTATTTGGTAAAAAAAGAAAGATCTTGCAGTGAAATATTTCTCTTTTTAAAGCTGTTCAAAGGGTTTCTTTAAAAACACCATTGCTTCTTCATAAGGAGACTTTTTAAACTTGATAAACATTCCCTGGTATAATATGATAAAAGAACATACTTTTGTGCTTCATATTTTAAACCAACGCTAATGCTCATTATTCTTCAAGGGTGTTCAGGATTACCTCTACGTACCTGTATTTTGAACTAAATACATTTTGACAGTAAATAAATTATCGACAAACTTAATTTGAAGTGTTTTAGTATGCTTTTTATGGGCTAAAGTGCAACAGCTTAAAGTATATTTTTAATACAGTTGTTTCTGAACAAAAAAATTCTGAAAATATGAATAAAACAAAGTGTTTTCCCCACATTTACGGTCAACAACTTTGTTTACTCTTTTTAATTCAAACAGAAACTTTCCAAATGACTTTCCAAATCAAAAGTTTAATATTTTCTATCTGCCTTTAACATCATTGACAGCCTGAAGTCTCTTGAGGTTGTTGTCGGTGAGGTTCTTTATCTTCTCTTTTGGTTCTTCTTGGCAAAAAGCCACCCTCTCCTGTAAATTCTTGCATGAACAGCACATTTGAGTTCTCCCCAGAGTGATCCAGTGATATTGAGGTCAGGAGTGAGATGATCACACCAGAACCTTCACTTTGATCTGGTGGAACCAATGATGAGTGGACTTGGCCTTGTGTTTTGGATTGTTGTCGGCTCTTGTGCTTTCCCCATCGCTCAGAATTCAGAAATGTCAGCGGATCACTGGATGAAAGAACCAAGGGTCCACCAGGAGCCCAGCAAAGGTTGAGGAGAGGATGGTTACCTTCCCCAGCAGCTCGAGCCCGTCTGTGCCAGTTTTTGTGCATGTCATCAGGCTAAAATCGGCAACTTTTGATCAGGGTCATTTAGAAAGTTTACCCTTGCTGTCAATAGCCATGTTTCCATCTAATGATGTGAATTAAATTGCACAACTGTAATATCGCATAAAACATATGCGAAAAAAGCACCGTTTCCATCTGACGAATCTAACAAAATGGCCACTTCCTGATAAACGAGAGCCAAATATCAAAAGAAAATAGGTCTTAGAAACACGTAGACGAAACTCTATATGTGCATTGGAAGCGGACACTGCTCTTTAGAAACGTAGTCAGTAGAGACAGTTCTGGGAGGTGATTGTCCCGAATTAATTTTATTACGTCAGTCAGAGAAATTGTAGAACACAAAAACATTTCAGATTCTGTGAAATGATATGCCTCCGTTGGTTAGTCCAATAATACGCAGTTCTGACAGAAAAGTGCATTATATTGGGGTTAAGCACGTAGCATGGGGTTAGCATTTACACTTTTTTTATGTGAGATTCCAAAATGTGCAAAATATTAAAGTGGAAGTTTGAGGTTGTTTCTTGCTATATAGACTTTACATGCGTTTGGTACGATATGTTTGTTATTCATGAAAATGTTTTTAAGTGTCCAATCATCTACCACTCACTGTCTGGTAACACAGTGTGTGTTATTAGCTGCGTTTCCATCCACTTTAGAATATCGTATTTAAAAACTCCTGGATTGAAACGCCATGATGTGTGTACATTTTGAAAATGCACATAAAAAAGTATGGGCACAACACAGTAGAATAAACTTTTTATCCGATAAAACAAATGTGCATGAACTTAGATGTAAATGCATTTACATAACAAGACCCAGTGCAATCGGTTTTTGGAAATGGGGCATTAATGGACTACACCAACAGCGATTTCGTTACACAACATCTGAAATCTTGTTTTGGTTTCGTTCTAAAATTCCTAAAGTCTGCCATCAAAGTGGTTCGAGATCATCTCCTCCAAGAACTGTGTCAACCGGCTGCATTCCCAAAAGCAAGACGACATGACTGCGCATATTTACTTTTGTCTACGCGTTCTTTGAAAATCTTCTAATGCAGCAACTTCCATTTTTCTTGTGATATTTGGTGCCAATTTATCAGGAAGTAGTGTTGAGTGAAGTTGTCGAATTCATGGATTGAAACAGTGCTCTATTTGCAAATATTTAATTCCAGTTTAGTTTAATTTGCATCTTTGGATGGATCAGTCTCATTTTTAGGACCCTTGCTATATGTCAGTTGTGTCTACATACCTCCAGTCTTTTGTAAGTATGGCAATAGTCCCTGAGGAATACAGAACTCAGGACACTTGCCAAGATCTTTTTTTAAATCTCAATAAAGAGACCACGTCTTGGCACACGAGAAGATATCTACAGCTGGTCTTTTTCACACACACACTCCAATGCGAATCCATAATCATTTAGTTGTTGCTGATAGTGTGGAATTCAATAACACAATAATCTACGGGGTCTATGTGTAAATATGCCAAGTACTTTAGGATTAACAACATGGGTACTGTAAGAAACTCACCTCTTTCAGATGCCAACAGAGCCTCGCTGTGGGTTTTACTGGGTAGAGCTGACTTACTGTCACAGTCACCAAAACATCTGTCTTTTTGACTGGGTGTGACCTCATCAGTAACAGCATGTGTTTTCAATCCCTCAGCAGTATTACCAGAGCTTGAGGAGAAAATCTTATAGTTCTCAATTTCTTCTGCATTTGTTTTCAAAACACGTGACACTTCGGCTGTGTTCACACTGTTTATGTTATATAAAACCTCCTCCGTGTTCTCCGGGACCCTTTCTGTATTTGGTGCATCATCTTCTTTGGTTGATCCCACGTCATGAACCTGACTAACACTGGGATTTTTAATAATTGTATCATTTGTGTTCGTTCTTTGCCCTCTAACTGTCGAGGATTTGGCTCCTGGCTCCTCAGATAACTCTTTCTTTATGTTTGGTGCATTTGGAACTTTCTTCTCATCATCGGTACTCCCCAAATGATCTAAAAGATTGGAATGATCTGAACTGATGTTTATACGTGAAACCAACCCACGGTTGTCTTCGAGTCGGTGCAGATCTGTTGCATTACCAGTATTTCTATGGGGTTTTGACTCTTTTCTGTTGTTTTCTGACCACTTATTACGCAATATGCTTGAGGTCATATTTGGACTGGCTCGGTTTCCAAATCGTATGGGTGTGTCCCTGAAGTGTCCAGCTGTTTCAACATATGTGTTCGCCAATGCATAAACGTTTTCCCTGTTGTCTTCAAGACTTGTGTTTATGAAAGTGAGAAGGTGAGAAGGTCCCTGAGCTTCTGTTGTTGATGTGCCCCCACTAGTGATATCAGCAGTTCCTAAATGCAATATCCTTTTTTCTTTCTTTGCATTAAGGGACTTCAAAGTACCATCTTGCCTTGAGTCAGCAACTTGTGAACCGTTTTCATTGCTTGGGATCAACTTGTCCACACCAACTGAGTCCTTTTTTCTTTGAACATTCTGGAAATTGGTTACATTTCGAGAATCTGGCTGAAATTTTGATGCAGCAGTACTCGAGTTAGACTGGATGTCTGATGTTGCACTGTAAGGACGTAAGAATTTAGTCAGTTGGCGAACCCTTGTAATCCCTCCTCGGTTTGCGCTTGGAACAGTCTCTTTTCGAAACGGTGTCCTCCTGTAAGTAGGTTTCAATACTCCAGAGCCATTGTTGCTACTTTTTATTGGCACATTATCATCTGAATTTCCCTCTGGACCTCTTTTTAGTTGTGTTGGTACAGCACCCGTTGAGGAGATCCCTGAAACATCGACGTTGTAGCTTACACTCTGACTCTTGTGTATTTTGGTCATGTTCATTTTAGTGTTCACAGGCTGTGAAAGAAGTAAAACGGTTTCATTTCCTCCCGCTGAAGATTTAAACTTGCCACTCGTAGTTTTATTATGCACAGAGGTGGTCTTGGCAAGAACTTTTTCAGAAAAGAGGGTTTTAATGTGACTTGATAAGTCCTTTTCCAAAGGTTCTGCAGCAACTGTGTAAGCAGTGTGTTTGTCTTGCTGTTCAAATACTGTTCTTGGCAGGAGCTCATCTTTAATATCTGGAGATATTACTGCCTTTGAATCAGAAGTTGGTAGATTCATTTCCTGGCGGTTTTCCACTTGTCTTTGGGGAAACTGCAAGTCATGTGCATCCACAGTGGAACTACTAACAACGGCAAAACTTTCACCAAGTTCCTCTTGGTGCTTTTCCTCTCGTAGATTGTAGACTGGCTGTCGTTCGACACCCGGATCCCTGTTTGCTTCTTTCTTAAGATTTGTCAAGAGTGTCTTGTTCATGTTTGCACTTGAATCTTTTCTTGCGTTTTCTTCGTTTTGCTCACCAGTCAAAGAACTTACTCCAAGTATTTCCCCGACGTTCTTAACCTCAGAATTTGTTGCCCTGAAAACAACATTACTAGCTAGGGAGAATTCAGCTTCTTCTGCCACAGGCTCCTCAACTTGTAAATGGTGTTTTCTTACCAAGTCTGGGTTCCTCAGTCTGCCTCCAGTGTTAACCTTGTTCACTCTACCATTTATGTAGGATACTTGCCGCCTCACTGTTCCATCTACTTCACTAGAGTTAACTCTTTTGTTCCAAGTCGTTGGGCGTAAGTCAGATTCATAGTGATTCCTTAATACGTTCTGATAAGGAATTCCTGTTCTCCCATTGGGAAATCCGCTGACGTTTGCTGTTAGCTGTAGATAGCTGTTACCTTTAAGTTCTTTTGGAGATAACACCTCTTTGGGCATCTGAGCCACAGGACCTTGGGTCTGATCTCTATTTGGATTAACTTTCCAAATGTTACCTTTCAAATTCAGATCATCTGGATTCTCCATTGGCACCTTGATGGTTTCTTTGTTTTCTAACATGTCCCCATTGAGTGAAGTGACAATCTGGACCAGTTGCGCTTTACCTTGGCTTTTTGTGTCCTTGACGTTTTGCCTTGGGTTTCCACCAAAGCGTTGCCTTTCCTTGCATTCCTGGCAGTCCCTTCTCAGCTGGTCCACATTATCCTTTAGGCTCTGCAGCTCCTTTGCCATTGTTTTCAACTCCTTAAAAGGCAAGGGGAGCTGGATGGAGAGTGGAGGCAAGTCAAGACGATAAAGGCACAATTCCTCCTCGTCCCCACAGTGCCCCATTGCCTTTAGATGTAGCAATGATTTGCCATCAGTTGAGGCATCGGGGCAGTTGTCAGACACAGAAAATGCCAGGAGAGTTCCCCAGGTGTAAATTGCAGCCAGCCACATTGTTTCTTGTTTAATGAGAGGGGTTATTGTGCATGGAGGTTTACATGAGTGAGAAGGAGCGGGAGGGGCTTGAGGACAGAGAGGGTGCAGTTTAGCAGAACAGTCAAAACAGAATCTTCTTGATACAACAAAGCTTTATGATATTTATAGACATTTGCTGCTTCTGAAGCCTAACATTAAAGAGTTGCGCATAAGAAACACACTGCAAACTCTCTCCTGGAACAGTAAAAAAAACTAAATCTAGTTAAACTCTTAGATCTAGACAAAAAATGTCTAGATCTAAGTGTGTTTTTGACTCGGTAAGAATTAGCAAAAATGTCTCGCTGACAACAAATGCTGATGGAGCTTAAAATAGTCCAAAACAAATTTGAGACGAGCATGTTTGTATTTAATCTTAAAAAAAAAAAAAACTTTTTTTTTCAGCTGTTGGTTTTCTACATACACATTTTCCCTGAAAACAAATATAAACAATCAAAATCATATTTCACATTAACTATAAGGTGTTTATCAGTTTGTTTATGATAAAATTATTATCATCACAATAACTTTTAATGCTGCTGATTATTATTAGAGGTGTCAGAGATAGGACTAACAATTAGTTAAAAAAGGCTAAATATCCTCATGATCATAGAACCAGGAAATTCGGAAAATTCAGTTATCAAATATGTGCATTTTGTGTGGAGGGGGAGAGGTTTGGCCTTGAGTCCGTAACAAATAATATTTCAAGATTATATTATTTCATATAATAGTAAAGTGTCCAATCCTTTTTTTATTTTATAATAAAAATAAATTAAAGATAATATATTCATATTATTATTATTAATGTTCTAATACTAATAATCTCTTTATTTTATATACATTTTATTTTTATATCGTTGATTTAAAATAACATACATTTGTTACGTTTTAAATGGCATTACCGCGCATGCGTTGAACGTTAGTTACGGTTCTCTCCTTTCCCTCTTGGTGCACAACAGGACAGTGGATGTTGCAATTCATCAACTGAGCACTAGAGGCTGACTCCAGAAGTGAGTCGGTTCCCATTGAAATTCATGGTAAATTGTTGACACTTCTGTCTCCTTAATGTATATAACTTTACTTAACCTTCAAGAAAACACTGGAGGGTCAAGTGTTTAATATTATTTGTTTAAGTAAAATTAAGAATTACATTTCTGCTAAATGTAGACTGTATATAACTATTGAAACATTCAGCCATTCAGGTGTCCTCTCTGTGCCCACATTCTGCCTCTCTGATATATAGCTTTTTGCCCTTCATGGTAAAAAGCTACTGGAAACGTTTCTCTGTGCTGAACTGGATTGCGATCTGGAGGTCGATGGAGTACTGTGAACTCGTTATCATGTTCAGGAAACCGGTCTGAGATGGTTCACGCTTTGTGACATGGAGCGTTATCCTGCTGGAAGTAGCATCAGAAGATGGGGACACTGTGGTCATAAAGATGTGGTCAGCAACAATACTCCAAAGCATTTCCAAATCTCAGTAGCCCATGCCACGTTAAGTCACTTAAATCACCTTTCTTCCCCATTCTTGGTTTAAACTGCAGCAGATCGTCTGGACAATATATAGATATAAACTACATTTGGTTATCAGTTTTATTTTTACTTTTTTATCATTTTATATTTAAAATAGTTACATTTTAAAGCAATAGTAGAAAATAAGGGTTATTTTAGTAATACATTCTGAGAAATTCAGCATAATTATACAAAATAGCATTTACAATATTACTGTCAAACCAGATTAAGTAGAAATATTGCTGCAGGTATAATATGTGTCTGGTGAAGAGCTCAACATTTGCTTGTGAAAGCTTCAAAAATGCTGTTCTCCACGTTATGAACGGTCCAAAGCAACTGAACTAATGATGTGTTGCTCCCCCTGCTGGAGGACTTGCACAGCGCATGCTGCCGGAGAAAGATCCGTGTTAAAGCTCGGGATCAAACTCAAAGTTCTGTTTCAGGAGCATCTGCTTCAGCTCAAATCCTACAGCAAGAATATAGTCGTGTCTAAAAGTATTGACACCCCGAAACTTTACAGAAAGCATTTTATTTATTCAAGAAAATCATTATATATCATTATAATACCAAAAGGAATAAAAACAATCAAAATCTGACAGGTTTGTAAAAAGTATTCAATATTTAAGAACAACAAAATTGTCGGAGATGGTTTAGTGATGATCACGTGACGCTCGTTAAAAAACGCACCTGACAAACGAGGCACGAGCAGAATCCAATCGATCGATCAGAGATCGTTAACTTTAAAAGGGAATGAGGGACTGAGGAGATCACTGGTGTTAGGGGAACAGTGGAATCATGAAGCTTCAGTGTGTCCTTCTCGCAGGTCTGCGTCTCTCAGTTCATTTCTGCAAGTAACAAATAAAAGTGATCCTCTCGCAGCTTGTTGATGAATAAAATGGAACTCTTCTTTTCATGTCGTGATCTAGTGGTGCTTGTGAACATCGGACTGATCTCCGTGACTTCAGCTCATTTTGGACCAGGTGTGTTCAGTTAAATCTAATCTATTTATGACGAAGCTGTTAAACTTTGTGTTAATTCCTGATAATAATTGTAGATTCTGGTGGACGTTCGTGTGAAGAGTCTGTCGCTGGTTTCCGTTGCAGTAAGAAATTACTTTAAACTCTTTACAGTGAACCCGGAATAGTTCAGTGTTCTCAGCTTCTGTGTTTTCTCTTTCAGGATCAAATGTTATTTGTGAGGGGGATCGTGGATTCTTGAGATGCGGTGAGCTCCTCGATGTCCTTGAATCTGATGGGTTCAGTAATAGAAACCCAAGCTCTTGGATGTGACTTGCTTCTGGTTCTCTGGCTGCAGCTGTTGGGAAAATTCAGATCACTTCTGCAAGCTTTGGCCGTACGGACAGAAGAACCTGCTCTAGAGGACGTCCGGATAGACAGCTCAGAAACACACACTGTGCTTCACCCAATGCCCTGGCTCCTGTGTCCCAGAGGTACAGATCGTTCGTGATGAGGGTCTTCTACTCTAGCACTGACCATCTTCACGTGACGACAGGAAGTTCTGATCTGCTGCTTGTCTCGAACGAGAACTAATGCAAGGTTCTTGTGTTTGTCTGACAGCTGTAACGGTCAGAGCAGCTGTGAGCTCTCGGCAACATCAGCCATCTTCACTGATCCCTGTCCTGGAACATACAAGTACCTCACGGTCTCCTACTACTGCCTCCCGCCTGAGATCCGTGAGCATTTCCTTCTCTTTGCTGCTCCTTCACTGGGTTAAAGTGTGTGAGCGGAGAGTGTGGAATATCCATTGGATCGCAGAGATCTGTCAGAAGCTTGAGATCTCCTCAATGAGGAGCTGTGTGGAAGGTTCTGCTGGAAAAAGATCTCTCTTGCTGTGACAGGAAGCGGTTCCTAGAACTATTCTCTGCGCTTGGTTTCAAGATTGTTGAGGGCACTCGTTTTTAAATGAAGGCTGTTTCCTGTTTGAACTTTGACCCAAAGCTTCTGTTTGTTCAGGTTCAGTCACGACTTGTGAGGGAGGATCTGCGGTCCTGAACTGTGGTACGTCTTCTGCTTTTATTCTTGTTCTGCAGCAGTTTGATGAGTGAAGTGACGAGGAACACTCTGTTCAGCTCTGGGACAGGTCATCCATGTTCACAGCGCTAACTACGGCCGAACTGATAGCAGCCTTTGTGCCTCTGGAAGACCTCCCTCTGAAGTCTCCAGAACTGACTGCTACGCTTCAAATTCTCTGACGCTGGTTTCCAACGGGTCAGTTCCCCTCCACGATTCTCTAGCTTTCACAGTTCATTCCTGCTCAGGAGATCTGACAGACGAGGTTTGAGCACTGAGTTCTACTGAAGAATCGAGGTTCTTGTGTTTGCAGATGTGAAGGGACGAGCAGCTGCTCCATTGTGGCCTCCAACAGCGTCTTCTCTGACCCTTGTGTGGGCACCTTCAAGTACCTCTACATCTCCTACACCTGCGAATGTAGGTTTCTGCTCGAGATGCTGTTTCCTCTAGAAGAGGGTTCTGTTTCTAATCTCAGTCTGTGTCTGATCTCTCACAGAGTCTGGAATCTGATCGTCTCAGGATCTTTGTATCTGCTCTACAATCACTTTTTGATGCTGACATAAAGATCGTTTTAATAAAGCATTTAAAGATTAAAAATGTCTTTCATTTCTAGTTCTAGGTAACCTAGTGTTATTTATTGAAGTATTAATTTAAGAGGTTGTAGTGAGATGCCTGGTAAAGGGTATGTGTGCCCCACTAATTGTGACTCTGTAGCATAAGTGGGTTTACTAGCGCCTTGTGTTCAAGTTCCCACTACTTCACTACCAACTGACAAGGGTTTGGCTGCACAACTAGCAAGATCAGACTTATGGGTAGCAAATGACACGTGATCAGTTTCCCCCCCCTCCCACTCAAATGTTCTTGAGGTTGTGCAAAAGTGGTAGTAACAAGGTGTAGGTGCAAACATCTAATCTTAAATTGATTTAAAAAATAATAATTTACACTAACAAGTATTTAGCATCTTTACACAAAATTAACCTTTGACAATTTTAATTATTAGCCAACTTTATTTCTGGAAGCAATTTTCCTAGACTACTATTCTAAAACCACAAAACACATTAATATTCTGTGTACAAATGAATATGAAATAATTAACCACGATATTACAAGTATTGACAACTTGAAAAATTCAAGTTCAGTTTACCCAACAGTTAATTATTTTAGAATATGGCCACCGTTTTAATCACAAGGAACATGCTCATATTTTAGAAATCCACATATATTAAGGGAAAAGACAATAGCACATTATTTTGAACATTTATTTTAATCTTTACATTGACCGAACACTTTCAAAATGTTTCGTGTCCACTCCACACTGCTTCAGGAACGGATGAAGTCACGTGTCGTGTTCTATCCAATAGAGTGCGAGTCAAAGTCTTAAACCAGAGACTTGATTTTTTCCAACTATCTCTACAACGGCACTGAGCTGTTTATTTATACTTGGAAATTCCCAGAACAAATGTAAAAATGATGTTTTCGAGCTCTTGTCCGCAGACGCGTTGAAATCTCCACTAAGTCGCTGAAGATAATAATGGACAAAGCTGCAATTTCAACCGACCTGCTAATTAATATTCATAACAATTTTAACCAATGGCGTAATTCTTCACAAGGAAAAGATCACGCAACGCCGTTCAACATGTGAAAAGAAATAAAAAAAAAAAATCTAAATTATATTTTCGACACTATCAGTAAGCTTTTTTTATCTCTGTTTATGCACTGCACCATTAAACATTATTAAAACTTTTAACGTTCAGGATGAAAGGTGTCAGAGATTCAGGAGTTTAAAAACACTTGACAAAAAAGAGTTTCGTAACAGTTTGTCTTTTAAATAATTCTTTATGTCTATTTTTATTGTTTTGTGCAACATGCTCGAGAATGGGTTTGAGTTGGTGATAAATTAACCTAAACTGTTAAATGAATTGTACCACGAACACACAAAACCACAACAACGTATTAATTAAAAATGTAAGTTTTGTATAGAATCTGGAATATTTAAGGACAACAAAATTGTCGGAGATGGTTTAGTGATGATCACGTGACGCTCGTTAAAAAACGCACCTGACAAACGAGGCACGAGCAGAATCCAATCGATCGATCAGAGATCGTTAAATTTAAAAGGGAATGAGGGACTGAGGAGATCACTGGTGTTAGGGGAACAGTGGAATCATGAAGCTTCAGTGTGTCCTTCTCGCAGGTCTGCGTCTCTCAGTTCATTTCTGCTAGTAACAAATAAAAGTGATCCTCTCGCAGCTTGTTGATGAATAAAATGGAACTCTTCTTTTCATGTCGTGTTCTAGTGGTGCTTGTGAACACCGGACTGATCTCCGTGACTTCAGCTCATGGTGGATCAGGTGTGTTCAGTTAAATCTAATATATTTTTGATGAAGCTGTTAAACTTTGTGTTAATTCCTGATAATAATTGTAGATTCTGGTGGACGTTCATGTGAAGAGTCTGTCGCTGATTTCCGCTGCAGTAAGAAATTACTTTAAACTCTTTACTGTGAACCCGGAATAGTTCAGTGTTCTCAGCTTCTGTGTTTTCTCTTTCAGGATCAAATGTTATTTGTGAGGGTGATCGTGGATTCTTGAGATGCGGTGAGCTCCTCGATCTCCTTGAATCTGATTGGTTCAGTAATAAAAACCCAAGCTCTTGGATGTGACTTGCTTCTGGTTCTCTGGCTGCAGCTGTTGGGAAAATCCAGATCACTTCTGCAAGCTTTGGCCGTACGGACAGAAGAACCTGCTCTAGAGGACGTCCGGATAGACAGCTCAGAAACACACACTGTGCTTCACCCAATGCTCTGGCTCCTGTGTCCCAGAGGTACAGATCGTTCGTGATGAGGGTCTTCTACTCTAGCACTGACCATCTTCACGTGACGACAGGAAGTTCTGATCTGCTGCTTGTCTCGAACGAGAACTAATGCAAGGTTCTTGTGTTTGTCTGACAGCTGTAACGGTCAGAGCAGCTGTGAGCTCTCGGCAACATCAGCCATCTTCACTGATCCCTGTCCTGGAACATACAAGTACCTCACGGTCTCCTACTACTGCCTCCCACCTGAGATCCGTGAGCATTTCCTTCTCTTTGCTGCTCCTTCACTGGGTTAAAGTGTGTGAGCGGAGAGTGTGGAATATCCATTGGATCGCAGAGATCTGTCAGAAGCTTGAGATCTCCTCAATGAGGAGATGTGTGGAAGGTTCTGCTGGAAAAAGATCTCTCTTGCTGTGACAGGAAGCGGTTCCTAGAACTATTCTCTGCGCTTGGTTTCAAGATTGTTGAGGGCACTCGTTTTTAAATGAAGGCTGTTTCCTGTTTGAACTTTGACCCAAAGCTTCTGTTTGTTCAGGTTCAGTCACGACTTGTGAGGGAGGATCCGCGGTCCTGAACTGTGGTACGTCTTCTGCTTTTATTCTTGTTCTGCAGCAGTTTGATGAGTGAAGTGACGAGGAACACTCTGTTCAGCTCTGGGACAGGTCATCCATGTTCACAGCGCTAACTACGGCCGAACTGATAGCAGCCTTTGTGCCTCTGGAAGACCTCCCTCTGAAGTCTCCAGAACTGACTGCTACGCTTCAAATTCTCTGACGCTGGTTTCCAACGGGTCAGTTCCCCTCCACGATTCTCTAGCTTTCACAGTTCATTCCTGCTCAGGAGATCTGACAGACGAGGTTTGAGCACTGAGTTCTACTGAAGAATTGAGGTTCTTGTGTTTGCAGATGTGAAGGGATGAGCAGCTGCTCCATTGTGGCCTCCAACAGCGTCTTCTCTGACCCTTGTGTGGGCACCTTCAAGTACCTCTACATCTCCTACACCTGCGAATGTAGGTTTCTGCTCGAGATGCTGTTTCCTCTAGAAGAGGGTTCTGTTTCTAATCTCAGTCTGTGTCTGATCTCTCACAGAGTCTGGAATCTGATCGTCTCAGGATCTCTGTATCTGCTCTACCATCACTTTTTGATGCTGACATAAAGATCGTTTTAATAAAGCATTTGAAGATTAAAAATGTCTTTCATTTCTAGTTCTAGGTAACCTAGTGTTATTTATTGAAGTATTAATTTAAGAGGTTGTAGTGAGATGCCTGGTAAAGGGTATGTGTGCCCCACTAATTGTGACTCTGTAGCATAAGTGGGTTTACTAGCGCCTTGTGTTCAAGTTCCCACTACTTCACTACCAACTGACAAGGGTTTGGCTGCACAACTAGCAAGATCAGACTTATGGGTAGCAAATGACACGTGATCAGTTCCCCCCCCCCTTTCTCCCACTCAAATGTTCTTGAGGTTGTGCAAAAGTGGTAGTAACAAGGTGTAGGTGCAAACATCTAATCTTAACTTGATTTAAAAAATAATAATAATTTACACTAACAAGTATTTAGCATCTTTACACAAAATTAACCTTTGACAATTTTAATTATTAGCTTACTTTATTTCTGGAAGCAATTTTCCTGGACTGCTATTCTAAAACCATAAAATACATTAATATTCTGTGTACAAATGAATATGAAATAATTAACCACGATATTACAAGTATTGACAACGTGAAAAATTCAAGTTCAATTTACTTAACAGTTAATTATTTTAGAATATGGCCACCGTTTTAATCACAAGGAACATGCTCATATTTTAGAAATCCACATATATTAAGGGAAAAGACAATAGCACATTATTTTGAACATTTATTTTAATCTTTACATTGACCGAACACTTTCAAAATGTTTCGTGTCCACTCCACACTGCTTCAGGAACGGATGAAGTCACGTGTCGTGTTCTATCCAATAGAGTGCGAGTCAAAGTCTTAAACCAGAGACTTGATTTTTTCCAACTATCTCTACAACGGCACTGAGCTGTTTATTTATACTTGGAAATTCCCAGAACAAATGTAAAAATGATGTTTTCGAGCTCTTGTCCGCAGACGCGTTGAAATCTCCACTAAGTCGCTGAAGATAATAATGGACAAAGCTGCAATTTCAACCGACCTGCTAATTAATATTCATAACGATTTTAACCAATGGCGTAATTCTTCACAAGGAAAAGATTCACGCAACGCCGTTCAACATGTGAAAAGAAATTAAAAAAAAAAATCTAAATTATATTTTCGACACTATCAGTAAGCTTTTTTTTTATCTCTGTTTATGCACTGCACCATTAAACATTATTAAAACTTTTAACGTTCAGGATGAAAGGTGTCAGAGATTCAGGAGTTTAAAAACACTTGACAAAAAGAGTTTCGTAACAGTTTGTCTTTTAAATAATTCTTTATGTCTATTTTTATTGTTTTGTGCAACATGCTCGAGAATGGGTTTGAGTTGGTGATAAATTAACCTAAACTGTTAAATGAATTGTACCACGAACACACAAAACCACAACAACGTATTAATTAAAAATGTAAGTTTTGTATAGAATCTGGAATATTTAAGGACAACAAAATTGTCGGAGATGGTTTAGTGATGATCACGTGACGCTCGTTAAAAAACGCACCTGACAAACGAGGCACGAGCAGAATCCAATCGATCGATCAGAGATCGTTAACTTTAAAAGGGAATGAGGGACTGAGGAGATCACTGGTGTTAGGGGAACAGTGGAATCATGAAGCTTCAGTGTGTCCTTCTCGCAGGTCTGCGTCTCTCAGTTCATTTCTGCTAGTAACAAATAAAAGTGATCCTCTCGCAGCTTGTTGATGAATAAAATGGAACTCTTCTTTTCATGTCGTGTTCTAGTGGTGCTTGTGAACACCGGATTGATCTCCGTGACTTCAGCTCATGGTGGATCAGGTGTGTTCAGTTAAATCTAATATATTTTTGATGAAGCTGTTAAACTTTGTGTTAATTCCTGATAATAATTGTAGATTCTGGTGGACGTTCATGTGAAGAGTCTGTCGCTGATTTCCGCTGCAGTAAGAAATTACTTTAAACTCTTTACTGTGAACCCGGAATAGTTCAGTGTTCTCAGCTTCTGTGTTTTCTCTTTCAGGATCAAATGTTATTTGTGAGGGGGATCGTGGATTCTTGAGATGCGGTGAGCTCCTCGATCTCCTTGAATCTGCTTGGTTAGGTAATAAAAACCCAAGCTCTTGGATGTGACTTGCTTCTGGTTCTCTGGCTGCAGCTGTTGGGAAAATCCAGATCACTTCTGCAAGCTTTGGCCGTACGGACAGAAGAACCTGCTCTAGAGGACGTCCGGATAGACAGCTCAGAAACACACACTGTGCTTCACCCAATGCTCTGGCTCCTGTGTCCCAGAGGTACAGATCGTTCGTGATGAGGGTCTTCTACTCTAGCACTGACCATCTTCACGTGACGACAGGAAGTTCTGGTCTGCTGCTTGTCTCGAACGAGAACTAATGCAAGGTTCTTGTGTTTGTCTGACAGCTGTAACGGTCAGAGCAGCTGCGAGCTCTCGGCAACATCAGCCATCTTCACTGATCCCTGTCCTGGAACATACAAGTACCTCACGGTCTCCTACTACTGCCTCCCGCCGGAGATCCGTGAGCATTTCCTTCTCTTTGCTGCTCCTTCACTGGGTTAAAGTGTGTGAGCGGAGTGTGGAATATCCATTGGATCGCAGAGATCTGTCAGAAGCTTGAGATCTCCTCAATGAGGAGCTGTGTGGAAGGTTCTGCTTGAAAAAGATCTCTCTTGCTGTTACAGGAAGCGGTTCCTAGAACTATTCTCTGCGCTTTGTTTCATGATTGTTGAGGGCACTCGTTTTTAAATGAAGACTGTTTCCTGTTTGAACTTTGACCCAAAGCTTCTGTTTGTTCAGGTTCAGTCACGACTTGTGAGGGAGGATCCGCGGTCCTGAACTGTGGTACGTCTTCTGCTTTTATTCTTGTTCTGCAGCAGTTTAATGAGTGAAGTGACGAGGAACACTCTGTTCAGCTCTGGGACAGGTCATCCATGTTCACAGCGCTAACTACGGCCGAACTGATGGCAGCACTTGTGCCTCTGGAAGACCTCCCTCTGAAGTCTCCAGAACTGACTGCTATTCTTCAAATTCTCTGCCACTGGTTTCCAATGGGTCAGTTCCCCTCCACGATTCTCTAGCTTTCACAGTTCATACCTCCTCAGGAGATCTGAGATAGACGAGGTTTGAGTACTGAGTTCTGCTGAAGAATCGAGGTTCTTGTGTTTGCAGATGTGACGGGACGAGCAGCTGCACCATAGTGGCCTCCAACAGCGTCTTCTCTGACCCTTGTGGGGGCACTTTCAAGTACCTCTACATCTCCTACACCTGCGAATGTAGGTTTCTGCTCGAGATGTTGTTTCCTCTAGAAGAGGGTTCTGTTTCTAATCTCAGTCTGTGTCTGATCTCACAGAGTCTGGAATCTGATCGTCCCAGGATCTTTGTATCTGCTCTACCATCACTTTTTGAAGCGGCACAAAGTGTGTAAAGATGAAGAACTATTGTGGTCTGGTATTTGTATTTATTAAAATATAGTTTAAGTTATCTGTGTCCCTAGTTTTTTTTGTTTTTTTTTTTAATAATAATATAATCTACACTATATTATGTCTTGTTGGAAGTATATCAAATGTTTAATTAAAATGTGTAATTTTTTTTATTTTTTTTTAATTGGTGATTAAAGCCTTTTTGCATAATTTATCTAGGTTTTACTACAATCTAGTAAGTAAATTAAAAAATAACTGAAGCAATTCTTTTCTCTAAAAATTAAATTTTTTTTTTTTAAATAAGTGTATAAATGTTAGAGTTGGTTATAAGATGAATATTTTTTTTTTGGGGGGGGGGGGTGTAGGTTAGATAAATAGAATATAAATATATTGATCTGTTTTGGATGATAAATTTCAGTTACTTCATACACACTGTATAATTATATTACATACAGGGTTCCATTGTTTCTGGACTTGGGTTTAATAAAATTTTTTGCTGTTCAACAAACAATTCATCTTTGTGTACTATAATTGCTATTAATTAACTTTCCTTGTCAATCACACCTGTAAATTAGGGTAGTTAGATTGGGGTTATGCATCACCAATTTGTATGAAATATACAAATAGGTGCTGTTATGTGGCAGATGGTAATTAGCCTCAGGATCAGTCACTGAGTCTCAATCACAGCATTAGAACATCAACAGTAGCTATGCATTAACAACTGACCCGTTCCAGGACCAACTACCCAGCAGCCTGCTTCAGGAGTTTCCCCCTAATCAGCTGACTCCATGACAAGCCACTCAACTATGAGCTCCAGTCCATGAGCACCTTCTGAATCATTGATGCTGTGACTCTCTTTCTCCAAACTCCGCCACACCACTGTGCTGTTTGGACATGGTTCTTGTGCTTGATCACTACCTCAGAACAAGAATTTTTTTTCAGATTTAACTCGTCTAAATTGTTTATGCGCACATTCGCGTGTGTGTGTGCGTGCGCGCGTGCGTGCGTGTGTGTGTGTGCGTACATAATGCAAATCTTCTTTTACTTTCGGCTGTTCCCAGTTTAGGGGTCGCCACAGCGAATCATCCTTTTCCACCTAACTCTGTTCTCAGTATCCTCTACTCTTGCACCAACTACCTTCATGTCCTCTTTCAGCACATCCATATATCTTGTCTTTGGTCTTCCTCTTGACCTCTTGCCTGGCATCTCCATCTCCAACATCCTTCTACCAATATAACCACTATCCCTCCTCTGCACATGTCCAAACCATCTCAATCTGGCCTCTCTGACTTTGTCTCCAAAACAACCAACCTGAGCTGTCCCTCTGATGTGCTCATTCCTAATCTTGTCCATCCTCGTCACTCCTAAACTGAACCTCAACATCCTCATCTCTGCTACTTCCATCTCTGCCTCTTGTCTCTTCTTTACCGCCACAGTCTCCAACCCATACATCATAGCTGGTCTCACTACTGTTCTGTACACCTTTCCTTTGATTCTTGCTGACACTCTTCTGTCACACAACACCCCTGACACTTTTCTCCACCCACTCCAACCTGCCTGCACTCGTCTCTTCACCTCTTTTCCACACTCCCCGTCACACTGGACTGTTGACCCCAAATACCTAAACTCCTGCACCTTCTTGACCTCAGCCCCCTGTAACCTCACTGTTCTATTTCCCTCCCTCTCGTTCAAACTCATGTATTCTGTCTTGCTGCGACTGACTTTCATTCCTCTTCTTTCTAGAGCTAACCTCCAACTTTCCAGGTTTTCTTCCACCTGCTCTCTGCTCTCACTACAAATCACAATGTCATCTGCAAACATCATTGTCCACGGAGATTCCTGCCTGCCCTCATCTGTCAACCTGTCCATCACCATAGCAAATAAGAAGGGACTCAAAGCTGATCCTTGATGTAGCACCACCTCCACCTTGAACTCCTTTGTCTGACCTACAGCACATCTCACTGCTGTCTTACTTCT
Organism: Danionella cerebrum; assembly: GCA_007224835.1. Lineage (NCBI taxonomy): Eukaryota > Metazoa > Chordata > Actinopteri > Cypriniformes > Danionidae > Danionella > Danionella cerebrum. The sequence goes on along the minus strand of SRMA01027302.1, from coordinate 501,956 downwards.
CTCATACATATCCTAAACTATTCTGACGTACTTCTCTGCCACTCCTGACCTCCTCATACAGGACCATAGCTCTTCTCTTGGCACCCTGTCATACGCTTTTTCTAAATCCACAAAGACGCAGTGAAGCTCTTTCTGACCATCTCTGTACTTCTCCATTAACAATCTCAGAGCAAAAAATTGCATCAGTAGTGCTCTTCCTGGGCATGAAGCCATACTGCTGCTCACAAATATCCACTTCCCTTCTTAACCTAGCTTCCACTACTCTTTCCCAAAGTTACATTGTGTGGCTCATCAACTTTATGCCTCTGTAGTTGTTACAACTCTGCACATCACCCTTGTTCTTAAAGATTGGTACTAGGACACTTCTCCTCCATTCCTCAGGCATCTTCTCACTCTCTAAAACCCTGTTGAATAACCTAGAAAGGAACTCCACTGCTGTCTCTCCTAGACACTTCCACACCTCCACTGGTATGTCATCTGGACCAACAGCCTTTCCACCCTTCATTCTCCCCAGGGCCTTCCTCACCTCATCCTTTCTAATCTTTTCAACTTCCTGCTCTACAATATTCACCTCTTCCTCCCTTCTTTCCCTCTCATTCTCCTCATTCATCAACTCCTCAAAATACTCCTTCCATCTTCTCAGCACACTCTCCTCACTTGTTAGCACCTTTCCATCTCTATCTTTAATCACCCTTATCTGTTGCACATCCTTCCCATCTCTGTCTCTCTGTCTCGCTAATCTATACAATTCCTTCTCGCCTTCCCTCGTGTCTAACCTGGCATACAACTCATCATATGCTTTCTGTTTTGCCTCTGCCACCTCCCTCTTCACTCTGCGCTGCGATTCCTTGTAGTCCTGTCTACTTTCTTCAGTCCTTTCAATGTCCCACTTCTTTTTAGCTAGCCTCTTCTTCTGGATGATGTCCTGTACTTCCTCATTCCACCACCATGTTTCTTTATCTTCTTTCCTCCTTCCAGCTGACACACCTAGCACCGTTCTTCCTGTCTCCCTGATCAACTCTGCTGTAGTTTCCCAGTCATCTGGAAGCTCTTCCTGACCACCCAAAGCCTGTCTCAGCTTCTGTCTAAATTCTTCACAATCTTCTTCCTTTTTCAACTTCCACCACTTGGTCTTCTTTTCAATCTTTCGTCTTCTCTTCTTCCTGACCACCAGAAACATCCTACACATCACCATCCGATGCTGTCTGGCTACACTCTCTCCTACCACTACTTTACAGTCTCTGATCTCTCTCAGATTGGCTCGTCTACAAAGGATGTAGTCTACCTGCGTACTCTTACCTCCACTCTTGTAGGTAACTCTATATTCCTCCCTCTTCTGGAAATAAGTATTAACTACAGCCATTTCCATCCTCTTGGCAAAGTCCACCACCATCCGTCCTTCTAGGTTCCTTTCCTTAACACCGAACCTGCCCATCACCTCCTCATCACCTCTGTTGCCCTCGCCAACATGCCTGTTGAAATCTGCTCCCACTACTACTCTCTCTCCTCTGGGAACACTCTCAATCACCTCATCTAACTCACTCCAAGATCTCTCCTTCTCTTCCAACTTACAGCCTACTTGTGGAGCATAACCACTCACTACATTCAACATCACCCCTTCAATTTCTAACTTTAAACTGATCACCCTGTCTGACACTCTTTTCACCTCTAAAACATTCCTCACAAACTCCTCCTTCAGGATCACTCCTACCCCATTTCTCTTCCTATCCACACCATAGTAAAACAGTTTGTATCCCCCTCCAATACTACGCGCTTTGCTACCCTTCCACCTGGTCTCCTGCACACACAGAATATCTACCTTCCTTCTCTCCATCATGTCCGCCAGCTTTCTACCCTTCCCTGTCATTGTACCAACGTTAAGAGTCCCTATTCTCAGATCTATACTCCTGCCTTTCCTGTTCTCTTTCTGTCGACGAATCCTTCTCCCTCCTCTCCTTCTTCGACAAACAGTAGTCCAATTTCCACCGGCACCCTGTAAGTCAACAGCACCAGAGGCGGTCGTTGTTAACCCGGGCCTCGACCGATCAGGTATGAAAATCGATTTGGTGACTCGCATATTTGGTTTTGGCATATTTTACGCCGGATGCCCTTCCTGACGCAACCCTCTCTATTTATCCGGGCTTGGGACTGGCACAGAAGTCACTGGCTTGCAACCCCTGTGGCTAGATTGCGTACATAATGCAAATATGTATTTAATTCCATGATAGGGTTATGAATTTCAATGTTGTGTACACGTGGGAGTTTGTGTTTGTTATAATGTGCACTTAAATTTATGCATTTATAATACAAATACATTCAGGCATAAACTCGTGTATTTGTTTTACAAAATTGTAATTGTTTACTATTTTGTACTGATCAATACAATGTATAAACATAATTAACATGATAGGATATAAAATACAAATGTCACTTTCCGTTACTAATTGGTTTGTTGCTCAACAAATTCGTTTAATTAAGAAAAAGAACGCCAACCGGTTCAAACGAAATCATTATAAAAAAAAAAAAAGCTTTTATTTTGTTTCAAGATCCATTAACGCGCATGCGTTTGAACATTTGTTACGTAATTGCACTGTCGGCTACAGCAAGGACAGTCCCCCAAATTAAACCTTTTTATCTTTCTTGCTAAGTTCTACTTACACAGATGCAAAGATTAGGATGCTAAGCCCTATTTCCCATTTTTTGCAAGGATGTTAATATTTACCTGGACACTTAAAACTTAAAACTGTCTCATTGTGTCATTCATATATTTATCTGATGTTGTAATCTGTTCCTGTTTTTTGTATTCATAACTGTATTTACCATTGGCATTGTATTTTTTTCTCTTTTTCTGTATGTTCTTTACAATACTAAAAAAAAAAAAAAAAAATTCCAACGGCAATTCATACCTGCGCTACTGGCGATGTACGTAAGTTGGCGCTAGCGTGCCGTAACAGCCTTCATCACAGAGAAGATGAATGGTTAGCATTGCGCTCCAAACGAGAATTGACTAATCTCTCTCTCTTCTTTTCGTTTTGCAGAACAACCCTTCAAATACACATTGTAATCGCACCACAAGAAAACGCATGACATTTATTTTATTCTTTGATCCAATAATTATTTGAATTAACAATTAAATATTTAATTTAAATTAAAAGTTAAACACTAATGGGAAATGTATTTACCGGTATATAATATTGTCTGGCACTTTTTGTTCTATTTACTAAACTTCCAGAAGATGGCATCAAAGACCAGAACTCGTGCTGCTCCTCAAACAAACCTGAGCCTTTACACAAACTTTTTTGTGCTCTGGTTACAATGAAAAACTCATTATTGAATATTATGAATATTCATTGAATATACTGCTTTCTACAAGGAAAATTAAACATTTTATTGAACAATGAACAATGTGCATGCTTCAGGATTTATTGAACACAACGTTATTTCATTGAAACATTTATTCTCTCAATAAATGTTGATTTATTCCCCATGCCTGTGCTTGTTACACATATCAGTCGGTGCTTTGCTCCAGAGCTTCAGCGAGGTCAAATATCTTTGATTAATCTCAGTGGCAGGACTCAATGCTCAAACACAAGTCTTTCTAAGGCACTAAAGCTGCTTAACAGCTAATCTGCTGCCGAACACAAATGCGCACAAAAGAACACACAAACTAACCTCTCAAAACATCCACTCAGAGAAAACTTGTAACTCAAAATAACATTTATTTATTCAAATAACCCATCATTGAAGCTTGTCACACCATACCTGCATATAAAACACTATGTGTAGTTTCCACTTATTGTTTTTTTTTTTGCCATAGAAATGATAAAAAAAAAATAATGTTTTAATATTTGTTCATTTTCCAAACCGGAAGAATTTAGATTATTCAATTAACCTAAACGCATGCGTTTGGGATTGTGGGGGAAACCGGAGTACCCTGAGGAAACCCACACATGCATGGGGAGAACATGCAAACTGCTTCCAGGAAGGTCACCAGCGAGCCTCAAACCAGCAACCTTCTAACTGGAAGCCCACAGTGCTACCCACCGTGCCACCCTATGTTTTAAAATTTCATATATAAATAAACACACTTTTTTGCTGGTTTAACTTTAAGTTTTTAGCTGCCAGTGTTTTGCTTTCAAAGTTTTTGTTTACGATTAGAAATTGACGATTCTGGTACAAAACTCTCATAATGGCGGCCTTAAGTGGTTCATTCTTATTGGCTAGTGAGATTGTGATTGGCAGTTCACTTTGTAATATGAATAGAGTTACTATGCATTACTGCATTACTATGTGCGTCAGAGGGTGTTTATCAGTCCCCCCAAGCCCAGTCCTGCAAGCCCTGTCCCCCAGGTTTATCGGACCCTTCCCCATTTTCAAGTTTATCTGTCCTGTTACTGGAACTTCCTGTCTTTTTTTTTTTTTTTACCTAGGGTTCTCCCAGTTTTCCACATCTCAGATTTTAAACCGGTGATCTCAGGTAATTCTTCTCCCACACCTCCTACTATCCTTCTTGACAGCGTACCCGCCTTCAGAGTTTAGAGACTTCAGAGTACATGTGATAACCCTCATTGATAACATTTGCACAAGTCATCCTTCTCATCATTAGTTGCGAACCCTTTTTTTCAGTTCAAAAACAGTTCACTTTGGCCGGTGTTTTCAAAAATGTTAAGTTACATGAAACCTTTCTTCGGTCTTCCTTTTTCCTGACCCAAATAAGTCAGCATGAAGTGTTCTTTTTCAAATCATCTAATTTATCACAGGTGACTGGTGCAGCTGTAGAAACATCTCAAGGAGAATGGGAGAAAATAGGAAGCACCTGAGATGTGAGGTGGAGGTTTATTTGCAGACATCTCAAATAAACTTGTATGTTCTCATTGTGGGGTATTCTGTGTAGAAATTTGGGCAAGAGGGGGAGGCACATTGGGTACACAGACTGTGGCCTTTCGGTTAGAAGGTTGCTGATTCAAGGCTCGCTCCTTCCTTCCTGGAAGGAGTTTGCATGTTCTCGCTGTGCTTGTGTGGGTTTCCTCCAAGTGCCCCGGTTTGCCCCCAATCCAAAAAAAAGCGTATAGGTTAATTGAATAATCTAAATTTCCCCAGGTGTGAATGCGTGTTGCCCTGCGATGGACTGGCGACTTGTCCAGGGTGTACCCCGATGTGAGCAGCAGGCTCCTGTGACCCTGAAAGTGAATAAGCGGGCAGGAAAATGAATGATTGATGAAAGATAGAGGTGTGGTGACTTTCTGAATGCACTACACCATAAAGAATTATCTTCTGAGGTCCGTCTCAGGGAGGTTCACAATAACAATACAATTTATATTAAAACAATCCATTAGTTTATACAGATGCAAAATAATCAACACACAGCTCTACACACTGCTCTATTTTCAGTTCCGTTTACCGTCATGTTCCTGAGTAGACCTCTTGTGCAGCTTGCAAATGCTTTCACACATCTACTCTACCAGTCAGAAACAAGTGTGACTTTCACTTCAATTCACAGGAAAGGACTAAACAAACATACTTTCTTTGAAAAGCACAAGTAAGAAAAGAGCTGTCTCAAGCCTCCAGTATGTACTGGAGACCACGCTCTAGCTTTAATCCATCAGAATCCACATTTTGAGATGATTCCTAACTAGTTAAACCACAGTGCATCTCTGCAGAGCTCTGGCCTCGCAGGATTTCCACAGGTCGAGAATCTAAAAAGGATGGTTCACTGCAGAAAGATGTCTTCACAGTCCTTTTGTTCAGAGTCCTGGTCCTCCGGGTCATACCATCGACCTGGAGAGTCGCAGGGCACATCCTCTCGTTCATGGTCAGCAGTTGGATGTCAGATTGCACATTAGCGACTGTGTGGCGGCGGACACCACCGCTTCTTTCTAGATAGGCTTCACCTTCCTGTTCAATCAGAGGTGCCAGGAAGGACTCGTGGCCATAGTGTGAAACCATAATCTCTGGCTGCAAGAGGTGTGGCATGGGATCAGCCCTCAGGCCCTCCAGAGGATTATCTGTGGAGGAAGAGCAGATGAGAGCTTAGATCTGAGGCTGAATGGAAATCTGTTGGTTTGTCTTTAGTGTTACGTCTTTGAACATAATTTCCTCTGCTATTTGAACCCTCCCTATTCTCAAGAAAACTATCAGTGCATAAACTAACTGCTAAGGTTTATTTCAACAGTAAGAGTCAAAAGCACAAACTTTGTTCTGAACGGATTCTCCTGAGTTCCAGTGCCACTTCTTAGCCCAACTACTTCCACAGTTATGTGAGGTAAAGGACTGTCCTGTTTCTTGCGTTTAGCTCTGGGCACTGCAAGAAGGGGGTGATCTGCTGACCTGATTGGCCTCGTTGGGGGATATGGATGTAGCAGCTCAGAAAGGTATTTCAAGGCCATCCATAGTGCAGATGTTGGAATTGATTGATGCCGTTGATAGATGTCACAAACAACAATAAAAAGCTTATTTTAAGAGAGGAACTAAAAACTTCTCTCCCTTAGTAGGGCTGGGTGGAATTTCGATAATGATAATTATTGTGATATAAATTTTCTCTAAAAGAGAATATGGACAGGCTGATAAGAGATCAATCATGTTTATGGCGTGGATGGAGAGTGGAGTAAGAGCCGCCTCTGCTACCTTCATAAAGTTGCAGGGTGATAGGGATAGGCCGCAGTACAGGTAGACTCTCCCCTTGAAGCAGAACCGAAGAAATGGTCTGTGGTGAGGAAGAATATCTATGTGGAAGTATGTGGTCTATGGTGGTCTATAGTGGTGAACCAGTTGCGGGAATGGATACATCTGATGATGTCTGAAACCTTGACCATTCTGAAATGGTACTGATCGCAACCTGCCAGTCTTTCTGGGAACCAGGTAGTAAGGGCTGTAAAAGCTCTTCTTCCGATTGGCAGGAGGACAATGCACCTTTGCCTAGAATGGCGACAACTTACTCCCTCAGGACCGAAGCACCTGCTGCAAAGGCAGATTTTGGACCCTATAATATCAACACTCCAATGGTTCCAGAGGTGGGGCCGCACAACTTTGGACTTGGAGGCAGCACAGCTCCAAAATCAGGGGGGATCCCTTGGTTAACCCTAGTTGGGGACCTGATGGCAGAGTCCATCCATAACCTGGGACTGTGACACCGTCGGCGGGGGGCGGTGACTGCTTGAATTAGTCAGCGTTGAGGATGCTTTACCATACATGCCTTGACCCGAGCACTGCGCTCTGACCTGTTGAAGGGTCTGACCCCCCCACCTGTAACCCAGAAAAGGAGAAAGAACCTTTTGTTCTGACTGCCTGCCCTGATGTCTGACGCATCAGGGCAGGCAGTGGGGGCAGAGGACTGTTCCTTGGCAATGAGGGCTCCACTGGCGTCTTAGATGGGCAATGCTCTCTATGCGTTAGCCATTTTGCCCAGAGCTTCCGCCTGTTTACTGATCGTGGAGATACGTTAGGCAAAGTGATACCCCCTAGCTGCTCCAACATCAAGAGCAGTGAGGGGGAAAACTTCCGTGCCAATCAGAATTTAATGAGCCCTGTGTGCACATCGGGAAGAAAGGTACCAGAGGCCAGCAAGGAAACTTCTCTTGACGCTCCCCCAGAAACAAGTCATCCAGCCACGAAGGCTCTGGATCAGTGAGCAAAGGTGTCTCCAACCTGCTGGTCTCAGGAACTCTGGAAAGCAACCATGTCAATTCCCCATCAGCAGAGGAACCACTGTGCCCCCTCCAGTGAAGCAATTGAGAGCATATCGTCAACAGGGCCACGAAAGGAGCTGGGCAATGCATCCATCGCCTCATCCAGCCACTCATCGTGCCGGATGGGAAGCGCACTCGCCAAGAGGGGAGTGTGAGAGGCAAAGCCTGCCACCCTAGCCCTACCTCGCGTTGACAGGCCGCTGTCTCTGCTCAATCACCAGACGCTTCAGTATCGGTGAAGAGAAAGGTTCGGAACGGGCCTTGTAAAAAATGACAGCATATCTCAGCATACACAGAGGCAGTCCTCTGCAATGCACACATTCTGAGCTCACGAGTGCTAAGTTAGCATGCCGGAAGTCTAGATATTCAGTTCAATGCTTGGGACTTTCATCAGTAGTTCATGCTAATTCTCTCTGCGCAATGAAAGTTTTTTCATTGGCCAGTTATAGGTAGACAGTCCATTTACAGCTAGAATGTGGGTTCCCACATGATGTGATGTAATCTGCTTCAAAAAAATGTAACTTGTATATTTAATTAGTTCCCTACACATTTTCTAAAATAAATTGTCGAAAGAGAGGGCGGCAGCTGGGAAAGAAGGGACCCGGTCTATTAATTTGTGCAACAGTTTATTAATTCCCATGCAGCACTCAGAGGTTCTCATCTTTCACACGTTGAAGACTGAATAAGAAAATTGAGCCTCATGTAACATCAGCTTTTACCCCAGGGTAAACACAAGATTATGATTAAAGAAAAACCTGGAGGAAAACCCTGGCAAGTACAAAGAGAACATGCAATCTCCTCTTGTCTTAACGCTCTAAAACGTACAAATTCAAGAGCTTTGGTTCAATTACAAGTAATACAACTTTGACCTTGAAGTGGCGCTGTAGCTAGCTTTATAGATGAGCCAAAGTTAAGCACTGACGACATACAGAGGTTTGTGGCCAATATCTCAATGACTGTAGTGATGCAATTTCAAACTAGGCTTGCTATAGTTTTTCTATGACTAAAATTTTAATGTTCAAAACGAAATTCATAATTTTTTGCATGCAAGATCTGAAGATGGTCGGATTCAAATTTGGCACATATCGGACTTACAGTCTGTGAGGAGTTCAAAAGAGTAGGCTTTCGAATTAAATTGGACAAGAAATTCAACTGAATATATGTTGAAATTAAGATCCACATTCACGCCATATTTCAGCAAAAAAGAACAGATTTTCACATTAGCATTTTTAAAATAATTTTTTAACACAAGGTGGCGCTGTCACAAAATCTTTTGAGCAAACATTCAAAATGCCCAGACTGTGCATAACGGTCAGAAAGTATTGAGACCAACTTTATAATTTTTTTGTAAAGTGATATAGAATTAAAAGACAATGAGCAAATTTTATGGTTCCTGACCACCAGAGGACACTGTGCAGAAACTTAAATCATAGTTATAATGATTTGTTGAAGCTAGTAAAACTTACTACCGTTGTATATTCAGACCACAAGTTGGTGATACCACACATCTGGTTCGGTACATTCAGGACATGTTGGCAAACATACAAGCCAACTTTTGTAAAGATATGTTGATGCATTTGCAAAAACATGGCCTACATTCAAATATGTCTAAAAATAGACAATGGTCTGCTAAATATATTGGGCATTATGATTTTATGATGAACAGATATAAAATTATGAGGCAAAAAAGTCATTTTTTGTATCTCTTGTTAATAAAACAGGAAGAATTATAAAAAGTAAAAAAGAAAAAAAAATCTAAAGTTACATTTTAGTCCAGTTTCGAAACAAAAAGAAATGTGAAGCCTGATGTAATTCACCTACAGAAAAGGGAGAAGAAGGTGAGGTGTGAGAAGAAGACCCACCTGAAGAAGATTCACTGGGGTTTATATTAAGGTAGTTACTCAGGTAGGGAGAAATCACCTTCTCCACCAGTCGCTCCAGTAGGATATATCCATGTGATGGACCGCTGGGTTCATGAATACCCTGTAAAAAAAAAAAAAAAACAAAGTTGGCGGATAAATAGTTCAAAAGCTGGGTTCAATCCCAGGAGCAGCTGAGAAGGGTGAGTTATGACACATCAGCGTCATCATCATTCCTCCCCTCGAGCATGACACCGAATCCTTGTACAGGAACACATCTGACAAATGGCTTTTGTGTGAATGGCTTTCATTTTAAAGGACCAGAGCTGGGTCAAGGTGCCCAGTTTCATGGTGTCACTCAGGGATCTTCTCTCAGGGAAATCCAAAGTGTGTTAACACTAGTTAACACTTCTGGTTGTTTGTTTTTGGTTAAATTGCTTTATTTTATTCTTTTCATATTCATGAGTTGATTAAAAAGGGCCAAAACGTGGGTGTAATCTTTGTCTACACTTATTTATTTTTGGTATTTAAACCCCTGTGATAGAAATACACACCTTATTGATTTTGTTCGAAAAAAGAACAAAAGAAATGACCTGTATGAAGTTTAATTCAACAGCGAGGCACAGAAAAGAACATAGGGGCGGGACTTCGGGGGTGGACAGGGATTGGCCATCAGGAATGGAAACTGTGACACAGACTCACCAAATTTGCACAGGCTCACCAAAATTGGACAATAGAAGAAAGGGATAACGTTGCCTGGTGTGATGACTCGGGATTTCTGTGGCAATACTCGGATGGTAGTGTCAGAACTTGGCATCAACAAAATGATAGCATGTATCCTCCCTGACTTGTATCAACGGTTCAAGCTGGTGGTGGGTGTGTAACGGTGTGGGAGACATTGTCTTAGCACACCTTGAGTACCAACTGAGCATCGTGTCAGTGCTACAAACTCCCTGAGTATTGTTGCTGACCATCCCTTTATGACCACAGTGTTCCATCTTCTGATCCCGCAGGTATACGCTCCATGTCATAAAGCATCTATCATCTCAGACTGGTTTCTTGAGCATGACAATGAGTTCATGGCTCTCAAATGTTCACCAGATCTCAATCCAGAAGAGCACCTTTGCGATGTGGTAGAAACGAAAGACACTGCAGCAACTTTGTGATGCTATCATGTCAACATGGAGCAACCTCAAGTACCACAGCAAGGTGTACCAAATAAAGTAAAATTGGATTGTTTACTCCCTAAAATGAGTGTTCACCTGTAGAACCAGGAGCATCTGTGTGACTGGAGCAGGACGTGATGTGCTTCTCATCATCTTCTCCACTGGTAGCTTCAGCAGAACCAGGTTCCTGAAGCCTAGCAGGGACATTTGCCTCACCGTCATCTCCTGACCCTGAACAAACAGATCCAAGGTCAGCCAGAAGCTTGATGCCAGGCGACCGCTTTGAAGATGCTTTTAATACCTGAACAGGGTAGAAAATAGCCTGAAGTGTTGGCAGGATCTCTGTGAAAAACTTCACCCACATATCAGACAGTGCCTCGAGACGGTCCTCGTCTGGCCAGAAAGGAGTTCAGTCAGAAAGCATGATTCAGCAGGACAGAAGTATGGTGCATTACACTAAAATTTTAACTGGTTCACTCACCATTATGTAGCTGAATCTTCTCCAAAATACATGCCAATCCTTTACTTAGGAGCTGATCCTGTGGGATATGAACTTACTCCAGATTAAAGGGGTCATGAACTGAGAAACCGAAAAGTGCTGGATCTTTTCACATTTAAGAGCTAACGGAACAATACAACCTAAATATTTTAAACACAACTGTTTTTAAAAATGCTTTAACTAGACTTTTTCTGACTCCTTGGGCATTTATGAAAATATGAATGATAATGCAGAAGCCGTTTTCCTGCTCATAGTTATTGTTTGGGTGAAGCCAATTATTGTCAAACAACGTTTTTACTCTTTTTGAATCATAATCAAAAGGTCATTGTAATCAATGTTTATTCATAAAAGGTTTCTGAGTTTCTAGCTCCGGGTACACCTGCTTTCATCCAGTGATTTTTCTGAGTTGTGAGCGATGGGGGAACAAAAAGCTACGGGGATCTTACGGGAAAAAGTAGCTGAACTGTACAAAGCAAGGAAGGGATATAAAAAGATCCCACAAGGAACTGGGAATCAGCCGTGTCCGAACTCTGATGAAGAAGTTAGGGATTCTGCTACAGCTGCCAGAAAAATTGTAAGGGATGCAAAGAAATACCCACAAATACCTTTACCTTAAATGTAGGGCTCTCTGAAAAAAAAAGTTTCAAGGAGAACAATAAAGTGGCACTTGAAGAAAAACGGGTTGCATGGTCAAGTTTCCAGAAGAAGGTCATTACTACACATTACTCCACTAAGTAGCCAAACAGCTCAAAGACAAGCTTCAAACTTCTGGAACAAAGTTATTCAGATTGATGAAACCAATATTGAGCTTTTCTGCATCAACCATAAACACTACATTTGGAGAGGAGTCAAAATGAATGGAATGCCATTCAACAGTGTGAAGCATGGAGGTGGGTCACTGATGTTTTGGGGATCAGTGTGCTCCAAATGACAGGAAACTTGGTCTACATTGATGGAAGATGAATGTAGCAAGTTCTCAAAGAATATTAGAGGAAAAAGTGCATCATCAGTCTGACATTGATCCAAAACACAAGTCCACTTGTCATTGGTTCGACCACAACAAAATGAAGATTCTGGAGTGGATCTCAGTCTCCTGATCTCAATTTGAACCACTCTGGGGAGAACTCAAATGTCCCGTTCATGCAAGAATTTACAAGAGCTGGAGGCTTTTTGCCAACAATGGCCTGCTTTACTAACAGAGAAGATAAAGAACCTCATCGACAACTACCTAAAGAGACTTCAGGCTGTCATTGATGTTAAAGAGGGAACACAAAATATTAAGAGTGTTAATCACATGAAAACTTTTAATCAGGGTCATTTGGAAAGGTTTTGGTGTCGTTTTGTTATGTAAATAGAGTAAACAGTTGTTTGACACTAAATGGCTTCACCCAATCACTAACTGTGATTGGAAAAAACGCTATTGCGTCACCATTCATATTTCCTGAGAAACGGCCAAAAAAATCAAAACTATTAAACTTATGAGCCTTCTCCACCTTCACTCTTGCAAACTGTTATGACGGCAACCAATAATAAAGAACCAATTAGATACAGGATGCCCCAAACTGTTTCTAAGGGTGGCCATTAGGATGAAACGTTTTTTTTTTTTTTTGCAATTTTACAGAAGACTTTTTGAGAACAAGGGATAATAAGTGGACACTGGATTTGTTACTTTACTTTATACTACTAGTTGTGACTGTAGGGCAAACACACGTCTGAAAGACATCTTCTTAATGCGTTTATCAGTGCTGTGTTGGTTGTTTTTCTATTAATATATTATTTTTGCAATTTTATACTATTTGGTATCTGAGGTAAAAAGTAGTCACCTTCAAAAGATTTCAGGACTTTTTTATTTCAAAATTATGGTTAAGTTCAGACTGCATGATTTGTAGAGTAGTCATGTCACAGATGTTTGGGACGATGGCATGATAGGTTGTCGACAGGGGATTTCACAATGCATGACTTTAGGAAAAATCTCAGACAACATGGTCGATGTCCGCAAACGACCAACAAAACACCATAATGAAGGGCAAGATTCATACATTCATTCATTTTCATACCCGCTTCTTCCCTTTCAGGGTCACGAGGGTCTGCCGGTGCCTATCTCCAGCACACATTGGGCGAGAGGCAGGGGTACACCCTGGACAGGTCGCCAGTCCATCTTAGGGCAACATTCACTCACACATTCACACCCTAAGGGGAATTTAGATTAGTCAATTAACCTAACCGCATGTTTTTGGGATTGTGGGGGAAACCGGAGTACCCGGAGGAAACCCACGCAAGCACAGGGAGAACATGCAAACTCCTTCCAGGAAGGTCACCGGTGAGCCTTGAACCGATAACCTTCTAACTGGAAGGCCACAGTGCTACCCACTGCGCCACCATGCCGCCCGAAGGGCAGGATCATTATTACAAAAAAAAAACTGTGTGCGCCCAGTTACCGTATTTTTCGGCTCATAAGACGCACCGGCACATAAGACGCACCCAATTTTAAAAGAGGAAAATCCAGAAAAAAAAGATTCTGAACCAAATACTGTTGTAAAATATTTTATATCAACTGTGTAAAAGTTAACAGCCAAACATGTAACATGAACAGACAGTAAACAGTAAAAGTAACAAAAAAAA
>SRMA01027302.1:417926-473440 GCA_007224835.1 Danionella cerebrum | reverse complement strand
GAAGATGGAAGGGGTATTTTGAGGAGTTGATGAATGAGGAGAATGAGAGGGAAAGAAGAGGGGAAGAGGTGAATATTGTAGAGCAGGAAGTTGAAAAGATTAGAAAGGATGAGGTGAAGAAGGCTCTGGGGAGAATGAAGAGTGGAAAGGCTGTTGGTCCAGATGACATACCAGTGGAGGTATGGAAGTGTCTAGGAGAGACAGCAGTGGAGTTCCTGTCTAGGTTATTCAACAGGATTTTAGAGAGTGAGAAGATGCCTGAGGAATGGAGGAGAAGTGTCCTAGTACCAATCTTTAAGAACAAGGGTGATGTGCAGAGTTGTAACAACTACAGAGGCATAAAGTTGATGAGCCACACAATGAAACTTTAGGAAAGAGTAGTGGAAGCTAGGCTAAGAAGAGAAGTGGATATTTGTGAGCAGCAGTATGGCTTTATGCCCAGGAAGAACACTACTGATGCAGGTTTTGCTCTGAGAATGTTAATGGAGAAGTACAGAGATGGTCAGAAGGAGCTGCACTGCGTCTTTGTGGAATTAGAAAAAGCATATGACAGGGTGCCGAGAGAGGAGCTATGGTCCTGTATGAGGAGGTGAGGAGTGGCAGAGAAGTACGTCAGAGTAGTTCAGGATATGTATGAGAGAAGTAAGACAGCAGTGAGATGTGCTGTAGGTCAGACAAAGGAGTTCAAGGTGGAGGTGGGGCTACATCAAGGATCAGCTTTGAGTCCCTTCTTATTTGCTATGGTGATGGACAGGTTGACAGATGAGGTCAGACAGGAATCTCCATGGACAATGATGTTTGCAGATGACATTGTGATTTGTAGTGAGAGCAGAGAGCAGGTGGAGGAACACCTGGAAACTTGGAGGTCAGCTCTAGAAAGAAGAGGAATGAAAGTCAGTCGCGGTAAGACAGAATACATGTGTTTGAACGAGAGAGAGGGAAATAGAACAGTGAGGTTACAGGGGGCTGAGGTCAAGAAGGTGCAGGAGTTTAGGTATTTGGGGTCAACAGTCCAGTGTGACGGGGAGTGTGGAAAAGAGGTGAAGAGACGAGTGCAGGCAGGTTGGAGTGGGTGGAGAAAAGTGTCAGGGGTGTTGTGTGACAGAAGAGTTTCAGCAAGAGTCAAAGGAAAGGTGTACAGAACAGTAGTGAGACCAGCCATGATGTATGGGTTGGAGACTGTGGCAGTGAGGAAGAGACAAGAGACAGAGATGGAAGTAGCAGAGATGAGGATGTTGAGGTTCAGTTTAGGAGTGACGAGGATGGACAAGATTAGGAACGAGCACATCAGAAAGACAGCTCAGGTTGGTTGTTTTGGAGACAAAGTCAGAGAGGCCAGATTGAGATGGTTTGGACATATGCGGAGGAGGGATAGTGGTTATATTGGTAGAAGGATGCTGGAGATGGAGATGCAGGCAAGAGGTCAAGAGGAAGACCAAAGATGAGATATATGGATGTGCTGAAAGAGGACATGAAGGTAGTTGGTGCAAGAGTAGAGGATACTGAGAACAGAGTTAGGTGGAAAAGGATGATTCGCTGCGGTGACCCCTAAACTGGGAACAGCCGAAAGGAAAAGAAGAAGTTATACCAGTGATTTATCTTATTTTAAATTAATTTTAACTTTAATCATTTATGATTGTTGTAGCAGAATTGTCGATGTAACGCAATTACAAACAAAAACCGAACTACGCAATTGAGCATAGTTGTTTGTACCACTATTCTATTATTATTGCTGTACCGCAAACGCGCAACTTAATGTTAATAAACGCAGAGAGAGTGAAAGTCACGTGTCGTGTGCTATTCAATAGTCTGAGA
This sequence comes from Danionella cerebrum, assembly GCA_007224835.1. Taxonomy (NCBI): domain Eukaryota; kingdom Metazoa; phylum Chordata; class Actinopteri; order Cypriniformes; family Danionidae; genus Danionella; species Danionella cerebrum. Next base: position 471,625 of record SRMA01027302.1, on the reverse strand, counting down.
GTGCAAGTCGAGTCATGTGTTAGAAATTGCATGCTAGTTATTACCGTATTTTTCAGCTCATAAGACGCACCGGCACATAAGACGCACCCAATTTTAAAAGAGGAAGATCTAGAAAAAAAAGATTCTGAACCAAATACTTTTGTAAAATATTTTATATCAACTGTGTAAAAGTTAACAGCCAAACATGTAACATGAACAGACAGTAAACAGTAAAAGTAACAAAAAAAAAGGCTGTAATGTTTTTCTTTGCCCCCACTCATCACTCTAAAGTCCACCATTCGTTATCACCATCACTGTTCCAGTGCAACATTGCCCCCACATTAGTAATACCGTAATAGCCAGTAACATTGTCACCACATTACTAATAATAGCTAGTAACATTGTCACCACATTACTAATAATAGCTAGTAACATTGTCACTACATTACTAATAATAGCCAGTAACATTGTCACTACATTACTAATAATAGCCAGTAACATTGTCACTACATTACTAATAATAGCTAGTAACATTGTCACTACATTACTAATAATAGCCAGTAACATTGTCACTACATTACTAATAATAGCCAGTAACATTGTCACTACATTACTAATAATAGCTAGTAACATTGTCACTACATTAATAATAATAGCCAGTAACATTGTCACTACATTACTAATAATAGCTAGTAAGATTGCCCCCACATTAGTAATAATACAGTGGTTCTCAAACTTTTTTAGTCGAGCCCCCCTTTAATCCTTTAAAAGAATCTGGGCACCCCCAGATGTAAAATAATAATTATTTAATAATTAATTAATAATTATTTTGATGTAAAATAAATGTAACTACTCCTTAATGTTAAATAACTCATTATTTATACCTTATTCAAGTGACAATTCGGTTGCATGTGAGATGTACCATTGAGAGATGATTTGAGTTTATTAAAGAACAGTTTCAGTCATTGAGAGCGTTTTGTTTTCCTCACGCGAGCAAGAGAGAGAGAGAGAGAGAGCGCGCTGTGCATCTGTGCACCTTTGATTTTTGTCAGCTTATGAAAACCCACATAACTCCATTAATGAAGGACCAAACTGTCCAAGTGAAACTGTCCAAGTGAATGTTTAGCGGAAAAAAACCCCTCACAGACTGAAGACGATCATCATCTTATCGTCAGATAAACTATGAGCTGTGCCCATTTCACATCTTGAAATGTATTTTAGCGTGAGAAATCGGGTTTGTAGCGTGAGAGATCACTCAAATGCGAGAGTCTAACGTTCAATGTATGCTCTGTAGTTTCGCTCGTGAGCATGAATGCGGAAGCACCGCACCGCTGCGGTCAAAGGTATTGTGGGAAATGTAGTTTTCCCCCCGTTTTCGTTACGACCGCGCTATGGCAGAGATGGGCGATGACGTCAGCGCGCAGCGCTGGGTGTACAAATATGGCCGCGGCTTCGGCCTAGCTCCGGAGCTCTTAGGCCTCTCATACGGCCGTGACCGGACTTCGCGGCGCTCGCAAATTCGGTCGATAAAACACACCAACTTTTATCCCTCAGTTTTGGGGAAGAAAAAGTGCGTCTTATGACCCGAAAAACACGGTAAATTTAGCACATGCAATTAATTAAAATTTTTTTTACGCCTTTATTAAAACTTTTATTTTATATTCCGGTGTGTTCAGCGTGCGAAGACATATGGATAAGACCAAGGAAGGACTTTTTGTTACAATCTTTATTTTCTGCCTAAACGCCCATTTTATAGTTTTCCTGTGTAAGTACTTCTGCCTTGGTCATGTGATCAGAGTCCCGTCACATGATTTGCTCATTCTGCAATTGCAAGAAAGGCAACACAAAAACTGGGGGGTTACTTAAATTATAAATTATACTGATTAGTAATATAGTACAGCTTCCTTTTCTGTGTAAATAACTTGTTTTGTGAACAAGTTTGTCTTGAAAACATTTGACAGTACATCTTTTAATTGTGAGTAATTGCGTTTTTTTTTTTTTGATATCTCTTAAAATATCTTCATCAAAATTACAAACAGAAATGAAAAAAAAAATGATTTGGTGATTGGACATTGCAATCCTTCACATTGGCTGGCTGTTCTCACTTCCGACCCAATCTGCATAGAGATGAGCTGTACTAGCGATTAATCTGATTGGTCAGTGTGCAGAGGAAAAAACTGTGGAAAGAACTGTGGGCGTTGCTAGGAACATCGAGCCATTTTTAACTCACAAAAAAGGAATTCAGGAATACACAAACATGCGTGGAAGATTCTGAATAAAAGAGCTAGGAATGTCAGAAAAGTTGATTTTGCGTAATATGCCGTCTTTAAGAATCTTTGTAAATCACAACCAGTAAGAACGGTGTGAACTAGGGCTGGGTATTGTGACCAATTTGATTCTTATTTTTTATAGTTTCAATTTTATATCAATTAGCTATAAATATTTCATTTAAAATGTTAGTTTTGCAAACATGGGATCCATATTTTGATATAAAAGCTGGTAACTGAAACTCTCCTACTTAAGTTTATTGATGAAACACAACATCGACTTTAATAATTGGGTGCACCCAGTTGTTTATTTGAAATAACGTTTAATTTAACGAAAGGTGAATATTCAGACTCTCTTACGGACTTCCTGAATTGATATTGTTGAACGCCGTCCTGTCCTGACACAACTGATGTGAACTGACTCGTGGGAACGACAACTAAAACATATTTTCATACATTCACTGCTCCAATCCAGAGGAGAAAACACCAAAAAACTTTATCCCCTGGAGAAAGTAAAACTGTCCAACTAAGCAAAGCATATACTCTCCCATGTGATGGCTTTTGAGCGGGACAGGACAAGGTAAAAAAAAAGGAAAGAAAAAGATATTGTTGCGTCAAATTAAACACTTGGGAATCATTCATTCATTTTCCAAATCGCTTATTCCATTTTTTGGGGTCCCAGGGGTCTCCAGCGCACTTTGAGGGTACACCCTGAGAGGCGGGGGTACACCCTGAACAGGTCGCCAGTCCATCCCAGAATTTACGAATCATTGTAAATGTAATTTGGTAGAAATAAAAGTGTATTCCAAGATTTTATTTGCTCTTTCAAGTTCATAAGTCTGTTGTTGGAGATTTCCAAAACCAAATAATGAACTTTGAATCACAAAAGGGTCTCAGAGATGTGCTAACAAACCTAAATCACAAACATATTGTATAAAACTAGGATTAACATGGCGCCCTGCAATGTTTATTAATTTTATTTTCAAACCATAAAGGGTTTGAAGTGCTGATCTCACACTTTATTAAGTCCCCCAGTGATGAAATCATCATGCCTTTCACAACTCTCCCAGAACTCTTGATTGATTGCTTGAATTCATTGATCGCTGATGCGCTCCAGTTGGTGTTAAAGCACAGCTCCAGGAGTGGACGCTTCTTTATCTGGGGGAGTTATCAGAGCCAGGTCTGGTTGCTGATTGGATCATTCCAGGGAAAACTGGAGCAAGTTCCTTCACATAACTTGATTTGCATGCTTTGTTATGGTTATCACACTCACATGCTGAGTACACCCCCACTGGTGAATCTGAAGTTTTGCATTCCAATGTACGAATGTGTAGCAAACCTCCTAATGTAGAAATAATTCCGTGTTTGAGAACTATATTCTACTCTTTTGAAATGTCAGCAGATATACACTACTGTAGTCCCAATACTGTCCCAGTCCCAATACGAAAACTTCCACCAAAGACAGAAAAACTTAAGTAAAAGTACAAATTCAGTTAGATTATCTTGAAATATGAAATAATCCCCCCCGAGAGTTTATAAGAGGATTCTGAATAAAGCTCATACATTAACGTATCACTCACCTCTTCTTCTCTGACTAGGAGCGTTTGTTTGGCCACGACGAAGTTCTCGCGGCGTTCTCACATTTTTAAAAGCTCCTTTCAACTTGAACAACTCTTAAATTTTATCCTCAAGCCCCGAGTCTCGTTTGCCAACTTGGTTTTCATCGTGAGGGAAAGAGAGCGAGATGCTCCGCTGGTGGGAGGAGTTCAAAGGCTCTCTCTCTCTCTCTCTCTCTCTCTCTCTCTCACACACATGCAACAAGTGTCGGAGTGAGTCGTTTATAGAGTCGATTCTTTCGACTCTGCTCTGCTCAAACTCGTCTGAACGACCCTTCCGTTTACTTTCCGTCTAATTTCACTTTTATACACAATTTCTCACCTCACAAGTATTTCATATGGAATAATAGCAACGTTTTTTTAAATAATAAATCACTGTTTCATCCTGTTTGATCTAAAAACAACACGTAAATATTTACACGCATTTAGAATATTGAAAATTTTTCAGCAATTAATTCTAAATTGTGAATATGCAAATGTCACCATCACCTTGGGTTCATTATTGAGAGGTGCTTCTTAAGTCAAGTCAATTGTTTTTATAAAGCGTTTTTATTCAGATGCTTCAAAGTACTTTCACAGAAGGATGAACCCAGTATAGATTATGTAAGAATGGCTGATTTTGGTTAAACAGTATTTAAATGACGTTTAAGAGGTTAATAATGATAGTCTTTTTGACAATAATTTAAATCCATTTTTTGTCAAATTTAATTAGCGTGGAGCACATGTTTGTGGGAAATCCGGTGCTCCCGGAGCCAAAACCCACACTAGCAACTCCACTTCACGTGGGGGGCTATATGGGGTAGCTACCACACCCAAAGAGGCGTGGCCAATGTGCCAGTAGTTCGATACAGTCTTACTTATGGACATGTACTTGGTAACCTATCCCATTCTCTGTCTTTGATTCTCGCTTTAGAAATAATTTCATGATTCTAGTTTTAACCCTAAAACATAAAAACAACAGCCTATATAAAACCATACATTTCTTGGGAAAAATTGGGTTTACTCCCCACTAATATCGCCCCACTAATAAAGTTAATAAAGGAATTTGTTTCAAACTTATTCAAAATGTTCTTCCACTAAGACTCTGTGAATTATACAGCAGCAGGTATTGATATGAGGTGCATTTTCAGAAATTCATTCTGAAAATCTTTTTACTTTTCATTTAGTCTCACTTTCTGTGTGATTTCTCTTTTTGTTTTAGAGACATATTTTTTGTATATATGAATGGCCTTAATACATAGTATATAGTGGCCTTAGTATATAAGAACATAACAACTTACATAATCAATTTATTGTTTATTCTAGCTACATTCCATGTTCATAAATTCCATGTTTATAGTAGACTTTGAAACGTGTTTGAATGATATTCTAAGATCAATCAATCAATCAATCATGGTTGTATGCTTTCTATTTGAATCTCTTCATTTTTGCTCTGAAAGTAACATTTGTGTCAATTTAATTGCTAAGTGCATTTTGTTAATACAATTGTACAATTGTACATTTAATAATGCAATTGTTCTGATCAATTTGTTTCATTTCTTAAACAAATAATGGTAATTATCAATAAATAAATAATTAAAATAATTAGTACTAAAATACATGTTGTTAATAATATTGTTGTGTAGTCTATGAATTTGTATTACATGCAAAAATGATATGAAAAGTAAATAGAAATGATAATTATTATAACAATTATAATTATTTAAATAACATTCCAACAAGCTGAACGGTGAGTCATTCAGTGAATCGCTGTCTCTTTCAAACAGAATTCTTTGACTGTGGGCTTCTTAAATCAATAAATGCAATCTCAAAGACGAGTCACATTTTAACCGTATTACTTCTGGCAATCATCTTCCTTTATTTGATCCTTTGCTGAAAAAAAGGCTTAATTAATTTTATAGATTTGTCGCTTTGATTATTGGAAATGGCTGTTGTTCAGAAAATGTCCTCTAGATGGCAGTACTGCACTGCACGCGGCTAAAATCTTCCGTCGAGTTAATCTACAACTGTGTCCCAATCCAGGTTCTGAAAGCCTTCGGAGTGTATAGCCTACCCAGACTCAAGGCTGCAAAAAAAACTGCATTGGCAGTTGGATCCACAAGCTGGATCAGTAGTTTGGATCCCGAAAAAGTTCTTGTATTATTCATATTTTTCTTTAAGTGATTCTAAAAAAATTAAGTTTATGTCTGAGAAATTTTAAGGTCACTAAGTTTTTTAGTCGCTTAATATATTTCCTTGTGTTTTAGGGTTTATTTTTAATTGTTCTATTTCTTTATTCATGATTTTTTGTCATTTTTCTAAAACACATTATATTAAAACATGTTCTGTAGTTTCATTTTAGTTGAGTCGGTTGCATTTAGATAGATATTTATTTATAGATATTTTAAATAGATATTTTCTATTTTACGTTGTGTGTAATTTAAACCAGTATGATGTCTAGACTCATTCTGTTTCGTAAGTTTTAGAAACTCCTCCGTCTGCTTCTTATAATGGCATGCACCAAAATTAGTTCACATTTAGTTGCCTATGTGTGTTACTGTTTTTAATGTCATGTTTTTTTTAAATAAAAGTATGTTTACTGCTCTTAATAAAAACCTGTTACTTACATTTAAATACAAATTCAAGTGTTTTATTGTGTTGATTCTGTCGAAAAAAAAAAATGCAATGCAATGATATCTGAGACCACAAACGATGGTTGTGATACATCCTCCGAATTCAGGGGAAAGTAGGATGCATTTGAAGGATCCTTTGAGTTTTGGTGAAACGAGACGGCCTCTGCGCACCATTTTGGTTTAAAATACGCACTTGGGAAGATGCGCACTTCAGGATTGGGACACAGCTTATGAGTGATCAAATGTTGATCTTAATGTCTCTGAAAATTTCAACAACAAACCTCATTTTTAAATCCGTATCAAATTCCCTCATTAAGCCTACGAAATGATACAGAACTGTGCGCAAATGGAAAAAAATGCTGTAAACAAAGATTGCTTTCAGAACTGAAAATGTTAATAATGTATTGTAACCAAGGAACAAGATTCAGGGAATGAACAAAAAAGAAATCAAATTATTATTGTACAGTTTTAAAAGAAGTCGGCTGGTGGTTGTATGAAGTACCTTAGAGAGCTATCCCCAGATCTTTCAGCTTTCTCACGTCCTTCTATCTCTTCACATAACCCCAGACACACTCGATGATGTTGATATGAGGGCTCTGTGGGGGTCATGCATCACTCCCAGTATATTCTTGATCTTCTTTATAATTATAGTGACTTTGACTCTCTGTTTGGAGTCGTTATCCTGCAGAAAAAAAACCATACACCACCCGATGGTCTCAAATGATGAATTAGTATCTGCCCATATTTTTCAGCGTTGAGAACAGTATTAATCCTGATCAGATCTCCAACTCTCTCAGCGGAAATGTAGCCCCAAACTTTAAAGGAACCACCACCATACTTTACAGTTGCCTTCAGACACTAATTACTGTGACACAGTGTGGGTTTGAATGGATTTGTTTAGTTTGATCGCTCACTTTGCATGAAGTAAATTTAGAAAAAATGATCATTAGTTACATTTCTGAATGCATTCATTGTTCACAGCATTTATACCAGGATAGTTTTCTATCCATTTTTACTTTTCCAAAAACCTATTTTGCAAACCTCTCATAGATCATTCATGCCATTTTCTCTACATTTGGTCCATTCTGACAGTGCCTGAGCAAGATAAAGAGATAAAAGTTGATAAATCTGAGCTGTTTCAATAAGCTATTTCAATGCATTGCTTGCTAAAATGGTTGTAATGCTTTGACTCCGCACAATTTCAGCTCAGTGCCCCCTAATGGCCTGGAGATATAAAAACTTCGGTCCCGTTGGATTATTCTAAAACTAATATGTCTGGCATTATGCCTTGAATGGACAAATTTTAAGTCAGTTGCCACCTTGTGGTCAAAATATATAAACAAATGTAGACAGATGCTAATAATTTTTGCTAGCTCTGCTTGTTATCTAAACACCTGTCAAGCGGATCGCTCTGGTTTAGAGCATAGATACCAATTCTGCCTTAGTTGACTGAATTCACTCTCCGCCTTATTGAATTAAGTCAAAAACCGACTTTTTCAACCTATTTTTTCCTAATTAAACCATTTTTAAGATTCCTACCAAATGGTAGTCCGATTATACTCAGACACTGCTGGTAAATAGTGAAATTAAATTTGTGACAGTTTTGTCTCACATCAGAAACCAATTGGGTGGCGGAGTGCCAATTTGAATCAGAAGTTGTATCTTGGCATCTGTTTGGCTGAATTAAATTTAGATTTAGAAAATGTGTTTCTTTAGTTTCAATTCTTTCAGTGTGTATTGCCAGTTAATATCGTTTTTAGAAGAGAACAACATTCTTGAGGTGTTTCAGTCGGGATTTAAACCCCGTCACAGTACTGAGTCGGCGCTATTAAGGGTTTCTAACGACATTCTTTTAGCAACAGATGCTGGTCACTGTGTTGTTTTGGTTCTGTTGGATCTGGCAGCTGCCTTCGACACAGTAGACCATCAAATCTTTTTGTCGCGCCTAGAAAGCTGGTTGGGCATTCAAGGTGATGTTTTAAATTGGTTCAGATCATACCTAACGGAAAGAAGTTTTTGCGTCCGTCTTGGACGTACAGAGTCCCGCAGGACACCTCTTACATGTCGTGTACCTCAGGGTTCTGTTCTCGGACCTCTTCTGTTTTCATTGTACCTGCTTCCACTTGGATCAGTTCTCCGTAAACATGGGATTTCATTCCACTTTTATGCTGACGACAGCCAGATTTATATACCACTAAAGCAGGAAGAAGCATATTCTGCTCAACAGTTCATACAGTGCATTGATGATATAAAGGCATGGATGTCATGTAACTTATTACATTTAAATCAGGAAAAGACAGAGGTTCTGTTATTTGGCCCGAGCGACATCTCTAAGGTACATGTCAATTTGGGTGTTTTAAATGATTATTTGAAACGGACAGCGACGAGTTTGGGTGTCAAACTGGACAGCAACCTAACTTTTAATGCTCATATTAGTTCAGTGGTCAAGTCCAGTTTTTTCCATCTGAGACAATTGTCCAAGGTTTTTCTCGCCGTGACTGAGATTTTAATCCATGCTTTTATTACTACTCGTTTAGATTATTGCAATGCTCTTTATGTTGAAGTTACTCAGAAATCACTTGCTCGGTTGCACTTAGTCCAGAAAGCTGCTGCCTGTCTTTTGACTGGTTCGCGTAAACAAGAGCACATTACTCCTATTTTAGCATCACTTCACTGGCTCCCAGTTCGTTTACGCATTGATTTTAAAATTCTTTTATTTGTTTTTAAATGTCTTCAAGGTCTCGCTCCTATCTGACCTGATCCAGGTGTACACCCCTCCTCGCTCCCTCAGGTCAACAAATCAGATACAGTTAGTCGTCTCCAAGACCAAGAGGAAACTGAGAGGTGACCGAGCCTTTTCAATCTTCAGACCAAAGATCTGGAATGAGTTGCCCCTGGACCTCAGACAGATGGACTCATTTTCCACTTTTAAATCTGCTCTTAAATCATATTTTTTCACTTTGGCTTTTAATTGAGTTGGAATCTGGAGACTGTATTGTATTTTAATTGTCTTTTGTCTTATACTTGCCATGCTCTTTTACTAATTTTATGCTTTGTTCAGCACTTTGGTGAAACTTGTTTTGTTTAAAGTGCTTTATAAATAAAGTTGAGTTGAGTTGAGAGTATATTTACTTCAATGTCTTAGTGCTGGAAACATTAAGAATAAATATTTTTTAAAAATCCAAGATATGAAAGGTCTCTCAACAAATATTTTGCATCAGGATACAAAACAAAATTCCAACTCTCCCATTGACAATGGTAAAAGGTGCTGAAACTTTGATCATTATCACACCAAAAATGCTTTAAATTGAGTGCTATAAATAATGTGCTATAACAAAAGTTAGAGTCAAGGTGTCGTAAAAGAAATAACGTTTATAAAGTGGAAAGTGCTGTTCTGTAGCGCAGATTATATGAGAACCATCGCGTGAAATAACAGCATTTCACCATTAGCTTTAGTTTCCGATCAGCAGTTTCCACTTTATAAACGTTATAAAAATAAACTTTAAAAATTTTTGAACAACACCTTGACTTTTGTTATAACACAGATTATACCCATGACCCCTTCTCAGAAGGGCTCTCATCATCTCTTCACATCTCTTCGGTACGGTCTACGTATGCGCTTTGGTTCTGTGTTGGTGTTCATAATTCGTGAAATATCTCAAGAAAGTTCATTCTTTTGCCGTAATGTTGTCTGCCAACTGTTTTACACCCCCACCACCTACTCCGACACTTCGCCACAACGCCTCACTTGCAAGTTTTATTCTATTCTGTTTTATTATCATTTGCTTTTAAAATGTGTAGATTTAAGGATTGAAGAAACTTTACTTGATTTTTATCCGGATTTCCATTTTTTATCAACTTATACTGTTGTTTCTGAGAGCCGTTGCACGGATTAGGCGTTTTACATGTAAAACTTGCTTCGACATATGAAAAATTCAGGATACGAATGCCACCCTGGAACGGATTAATTTCGTATCTCGAGGTACAACTTCAATAAAAAAATTTTCACATCACAGTATCTACGAATGTTAACTGTCATCACGAGGTGCAGCAGTAGTTGATTTTTTAGAACCCATTTATTCACCCAGCACACACAGATCTATTCTAATGCAGAAATCTTAATTTCAGTGACGTTTTGTCAATCAACCACAAGTTACAAACAAATGGAACTCATTGCGAAAAAGATATAAACGTGAGATCAAAACAAAAAATACTTGCATATTCTGCATTAACCTAACCATCACAAATATGAAGAATAGATTAAGCTTTTGTTTAATCGGCGGAAAATAAATACCTGTGCCAGAGCAGAAAAGCACACTTTAGTCTTGTTACCAGTGACACGAAATCCTCCAGCGGTGGTCAAACTCAAGGGTTCAACTCTTGATCTTGTGGACAACAGCACTCTGTCCATAACTGAAGAAAGAGACGTTCTCAAGGGATGGGCAAACCAAACACAGGGCACTAAAAATAACCAGAACATATTAATGAGTGATCTACAGCGAGCTCTTTGTTTGCTCTTCACTCTAGGTGTGGAGATTTACAGGGCAACGTTACTATGAGAATTCAGATTTAGAGATATTAACACTTCTCTATTTAAACATAATGAACAAATTCCTCTCTGACACGACTCAGCGTTAATGAACGGCGCATCCAGACCCATCTCTGATGAACCGCTTGAATGTGCTGCGGTCAGGTTAGAACAACCTGAAGATGCTCCGTATCAATTACACTCTGTCCGAAATCACCAGGTTTTGGATGGGATCTTCAGGAACAGAGCAGCTGAACCTCATCAAATTTCATTTACTATCAATTCTTGCGTGAGCTTTGACAATGCACTGTGAATTTCAGAGAGACAACGACACACAAGGTTTAAAGCAAGAGTGGCTCAAGAAGAATTACGTCTCTTGTCCTGGAGGTTCATGGCAAACTCTTTGATCAGAAGACAGGAGGAAGTGCGGGACTAAATCCCTTCTGACATGTAAATCTGGTTCCCTTTCAGTCGTTCACTATGACGTATTTGTCTGTACCCTCCTTCAGAGAACGGTGGGTTACACAAATAACCAAGACGTTCCACTTGGGATTGCCCTTAAGGGTTATGACAAAAAAAGTACTACGTCAGGATTAGTGAAGTAATCAGATTTTTAAGCAATCGGAGGACTTACTTAAGCCATTTTTAAACTGGCATAGGACCAGGAGCCTATTCCTTAGGTGGAAGCACACCTCCCAAAAATGGATCATAGGCACAGACCATGCAGATTGGTAGCAGAGTGTTTCTGGAGTGGCACAAACATATCTGAGCATTTCTGCCACGACTACACAAATTTTCCAACCCGTTTATTACCTTTTTGGGTATCTCCAGAGCACATTGGGCAAGAGGCAGGGGTACACCCTAGACAGGTCACCAATCCATAGCGGGCAGAGGTGGAAAGTAACGAATTACATTTACTTCTGTTACTGTAATTGAGTAGGTTTTTTGTGTATTTCTATTGTTTAAAGTAACTTTTACATTTTGTAATTTTACTTTTACTTAAGTACGTTTTGATTTAAGTATTGTACTTAACTACATTTTAAATCCTATCCGTTACTGAGTAAAAATAAAAAAAGTAAAATTAAATAAACCAAAAAAAAAACAATAATAATTGCGCGCGGAGGGAAGAAGCGGAGTGAAACTACTGCTTGATGCGCGGGAGAACAAACGCAGTGCGCTAACTCAAGGAAGATGGAGACGGACAAGACAGACACACATGATGTAAACCCAGATGAAAGTGAAATGCTGCTGAATTTGAATTCTTCAGAAACAAACCCATGGCCATATTTACAAGACCACTTTGAATTTAAGAAGAAGAAAGGCAACAGTTTTATTACGCGGTGTAAACTTTGTTTGCTCAAGGCGACTGAATTGTCAGCTTACAAAAGCTAAACATCAAACCTGCGCGAGGTAAGTTAAACATACTTCTTTTTCTACGTAATTATTGTTCTGTTGCGTTACATCAGCGCGTGACATAGCTAATGTTGGTTAGCACTAGGGTTAGAAATTAACAGGAAGTTAGAACAAAATTGTCAATGTACAATTACCGTTAAGCTATTACCAGTGTCACGATTTACTGAAGTCTATGAAAAGAGTTAGAAATGATCTGCAGCAGATGTCGTGTTAGAATTACTGAGCATTAATGTATAACCAATCACACACTTTTGTTGAGATGCGGTGTCCAATCAAAGCATTTTGATTCGTCACTGAGTTCAATGCGTGAGCTGACTCTGCATTTGCGATTTCTCTCATTATCGTAAGTTAAATGACAAATTGTAAAAAACATTTTTTTACTTGTGAAAGTGAATAACTTACAGTAGACTGAAGTCGTGGACTGATACTGAAATAAACAATGTTTTTATTTTTATGATCAGTAAAGGCCATTAAACAATATTTTTTATTATCAGTAGACAGAATGGTCTGTTATCTGACAATGGCACAGTTTTTTCATAAATTCTAGAATGTCCCTGAACCATTTTGACTTACTTTTGCTCTACTGTTTCAGTGTTTAACAAAAGGATGCTCTGCTGAGTCACAGTGTATGCCATATTCAGTGGTTTTACGATCCCAGTTTTACGGGATCATTTGCACTAAAATGACTTCCCTAAATGTTTTATATTGTTATTTTATTTATTTTTATTGTATTTTATTTATTTGTTTTTATTGCACTTTAATTTGTAAAGTTTCTTTAATTAAAAACAACCAGGTTAAATTTATATCCCCATCTTTTACTTTTCTTACTACACTAGAATCACCCACCCACCACTGTTGTTAAAAAAATAGGTAAATTTTACTCAGAGTAAAATTTTAAAGAGTTACTTTTTACTTTTACTTGAGTAGATTTTTTGGTCAGTACTTTTACTTGTACTTGAGTAAAATGTAATAGAAGTAACAGTACTTTTACTTGAGTAGCATATTTTATTACTCTTTCCACCTCTGATAGCGGGGCAACATTCACTCACACATTCACACTTAAGGGGAATTTAGATTATTCTATTAACCTAACCGCATGTTTTTGGGATTGGGGGGGGGGGACCAGAGAACCTGGAGGAAACTCACGCAAGCATGGGGAGAACATGCAAACTCCATCCATGAAGGTCACCGGTGAGCCTCAAAACGGAGTGCTACACACTGCGCCACCATTCCGCCGTTGAACAAATGCTCAACACAAGCCAAAATCAAGTTCAGTAATATAGCCATCTCTACCATTCTGTCAGTACAAAGATTTACAGGTGCCAGATAATATCTATGACAGGAAATCAAAACACAAGTGAAGAAGTCACAAGGTGGAGGTCTACAGGAGTAGCATCGTACTGCAATGCCAGAGTGGGGCATTGTTAGGCCCTGAGCTTTGTCAAAAAGCGTCCTCCAGTGTTTTGAGACTTAACTCTGACCCAAACCCTAAAGGCCTCTACACCCCGATTCGAATTTTCAATCCGAAGTTTTCTCAATGAAAAACCATAGGCGCCAACGCTATCTTCAGGCAGGGAGTGTCACTGCATCAATATTTGCTAGACTCAGGGAAGAGCACCCTGTTGAGAAGCCTCCGAAGATCCGTGCGAATTAATGTGTAGAGGCCCTAACTTTGACCATAGATGGGAACGTATTTCCCTGTGTGATGGCGCTGTTTGACAAAGCTTGGTGACCGCATGGTGCGTAACAACGTGACAGTCCTTAATTTTTGCTCACACAGCAAAACACCACCCACTTGTGTTTATGAAGTGAAATTGCAGGCAGGCTACAAACGTTGGCTTCATGCAGAACCATTTTAATTATTATTTTTGCAGAATGTGTACCTTTGAAATTCAATAATGCTTTGTGCTGTAAAGGTTAAATATGCATCAAATCGTGCAAATCACTTTTACACTGTGCTCACCATTTTTTTAGAGGTCTCCCCATTCATGAGTGCGCACTTACATTAATTAAGCCTAGGATACGGAAGTGTGACGTGTATAAAACGCATGAAAGGCGCGCTGTCCGAAAGATGGCTTTGGGTTCTGACCAAAGTCTAAAGAATTCATGGTGGATTCTATTATGGTTAGCTGGCCAGGAGTAGGAGTCCACCCTCATGCTTCACAGTTGGTAAGAGGTTCTTTACCCGAAAGTCCAAAAAGTTAAGCTTTGCACTCATCTGTCCTAAGAACATTATTCCAGAAGTCCTGACCTTTATCAACATTCTCTCTGACAAACCTCAGTCTGGCCCTGATGTTTCTTTTAAAGAGCAAATGTTTCCTCCTTGTACACCTCCCATGGAAGTTAAACTTGTGCGGTTTCTTTCTAATTGTAAAGACTTCACATCGGCAGTAGCCTGCTGTAGGTTCCTTTATTGGTTTTTGGTGACTTCTTTTGGCATCTTGCGGCCTGCCAAACTTGCTGAGATGACCAGACCTGGGCATGTTGGCAGTTGTTTTAAAAGACTTCCATTTTGTAGACGATTTTTGGGACAGTGGAACAGCTGATTATTAAATCTTTAGAGATCTTTTTACATCCCTTTCCAGACTCATAGTTTGTAATAATTATTCTGTTTTTTAGCTCTTTTGTTCTCGCCAAGGTCTCACTTTCACTTTAAAAATAAGGAGCACACCAAAATACATGTGAATCAGTCAGAGGCAATGCAGGATTTCTTATAAAAGGTTGACATTTAAGTTGTATATTTACAATATAGTGGATGCACAATGTCAGAGACTCTGAACTTTTCTAACTTTCAGAAGTACATTCAGAAGAAGAGTATGGAAGACATATTTGTCTCTTTCCTTCATAGACTGCCATATTGTCCTTCGCAGCAGAGAGATCCGATGGCGTGCCCTGCACTAGAATTCATCTGCTTGTTTGTCTCCTAGCGACCGGCATTGACTCATGGCTGGTCGAAAGTCCCACCTCCTGCTAATCCGAAAGGACACATGGGTTTCAGCAACTTGCAGATTGCCAAAGATTCCCTTCTCCCGTTCCTTCCTGACTCCAGAAAACATTAAACTTCAGCCCCCAGCAGATCCACCCTAAACCTTAAGGATGACGCATGACGTGATGGGCTGAAAGAACTGTCAATCATCTGCCCCTCGAGTAACCACACCCTTAAATCAAAAAATCTTAAACCAACAAATAAAAATAAATCATCCCCCTCAGTGTTCATGAAGGTCAAATCTAGAGATTTAAATCAACAAAACTAGTGGAGCCACGGGTGGATATAAGAGTTCTGCTCCAAAGTAAAAGAGAAGGTATGAGGGAGATGATGGAGATGTAGAAGATCAGGTATAACGGAGATGGAGGAGATGTAGAAGAGAAGGTATGAGGGAGATGGAGGAGATGTAGAAGAGCAAGTATGAGGGAGATGGAGGAAATGTAGAAGAGCAAATTTATTTCCATAGACTGTGTTACCACCTGACCTGTGGAACTTAATGTTGACAGTATTGTGTGACCTCCCTTTGCTAGTTTCTTTTTTTTTTGCATTCAAACAACCCCCTGAAGACAGAAAGTAAACACTTAATGTGCCTTTTACCAAAGAGTCCCATTATCTGTTAGAAAATTTGGTCCATAATGTTACTTCTATGAGAGATTGATCCTCAAACTTATTCCTTTAACATTAACATTCCTTACACAACTCTCTCGAGAACGTATAAATCTTAGATGTGACAGAAGAAAGGGGAAAAAATTATCTCCCAAGCCCTCTGTAGGCTGGAAGAAAAAGTGGCAAATTCGAGCAACAATTAATTTGCGCAATATAATCCACTTCTATTCTCTGCCAGCAGGATTTATGCCAACTCTGCACATGAGAGCCATGAGTCTCTCTCTGGGTAGGAACAATTTCATCAGCCCTCCATGATTGATGAGGAGAGCAATGAATCTCTGGAGCAACAAGGCAGAAACAGCGTTTGCTTTTTCTCTCAGTCCCTGTCAACTCTGTTTCCTACGTTCTGCACCTCTACCGTGCTCTTCCTTTATCTCATTTAATCTAGGGACAATGTGTGAGATAATGGATAACCAATCTAGTTAGTCAAATAATAGTAGCAAGTCATACTAAGGGTGCTTTCACGTCTGTCATTAGCTCCATTTTGTATGAAACCGGGGCAACAACTGGTGGTTGGTATCATTTCTTTGCATTTTGGTTCCTTTCACCAAAGTGAACAACGGTTTGATTTAAATGTTTAAATAATGGATAAATTTTAGTTTGCCATCAAAGACTTTTTTAATGGAACTTGAAACAAATTAATTTCTATGTTTGATTGCCTCCAGATCATACGTACAGGCTCGATTACAACGGCTGCCAGACCTCTCTGATTGTTTGCAAAGGGTCGTACCAAAAGGTCAAAGAAACATTGCCTGTAGATGTTGGGAGCCAAATACTCAGGTGCTCATATCAATGAGAACATTGATGACTGCTTTGAAATAAAGGGTTGAGAAATCCTTGAGGATAAATAGATTCGGTAAAACATTTCACAAGTTACAGATTTGTCATAGGCAAAGTGCTATTATATGTTCAAACAGATACCAAGAAGCGACTGGTTTCAGCATTAGCTTAAAGGCCAATAGCCATGAGATGGCTAAAACAAACCTTTTTTTACCTGTCCTGTCCTGTTTGAAAGCCACCACATGGGGGAGTAGGTTGTTCATTTGAGCTGGACAGTTTTTTTATCTCCAGGGGAGTGACCACCTGATGTGCATTTCCTCCTCTGGATGGAATCCTTGAATTTATGTAATTATTTCTTTTTTCCATGGACCAGTTTGCATTAATTACATCAGGACAGGAGGGTGTTTAAAGGAAAGGGGGGTGAATGAGAGATGTAAGTAAGTGGGAAAGATTCAGGAGTGGGAAGAATGCTTACATATTAGGTCGACCAATCAGGTCTAGTTTCAGGTCTTATTTTAAAGGGCCACGATACACAGGATCTAAACAATATGATATTTGAAGAGATTTACATTTGTTGAACATTATTTA
This sequence comes from Danionella cerebrum, assembly GCA_007224835.1. NCBI lineage: Eukaryota > Metazoa > Chordata > Actinopteri > Cypriniformes > Danionidae > Danionella > Danionella cerebrum. Next base: position 454,190 of record SRMA01027302.1, on the reverse strand, counting down.
GGACAAATGTATTGTACAACAGTTTTACAATTGTGGGTAAAACTGTTACGTTTTGATCTATTGTTTGCGATTTCTGACATTTCTCATAAATATTTCATTCACATATGTCCTATAATATGTCTAAAAATAGCTTGAATAGCGCCACTTTCCACTAAGCTATCTAGTTTAATATAATTGCTATTTGTGTTTAAATGACACTTGCATGTAAGCTTGATGTGACAATATATACATTTAAAAATATATATATATATATATGAACTATGACCTGGTAGAGTTGAAAGGTCAGTATGATGCGCTACGACAAAACAAACAAGCAGCGCAGTGAAAATGAGATGACTGACCCATAAAAAGATCATTTCATTTTTGCAATGAATGCGAGGTAAAGGTTTATTTTTTTTACCTCTGTGGAAGAAGCGTGTGTTTGTCTCATTTGCGAGATGACTGTGGCGGCGGCGGCACAACGTTGAGAGACATTTCACGACGTGCCACACAAGCTACCAACTATCCACAGAGCAGCGCACTGAATGCAGAAAAAGCCGCGAGTTGTGGAGATGCGTGAGATACACATCTGCAAGACTCACTAAGAGCACAACATACTGGTAAACTGCACACAATGCCAGGCTTCCCAGTAACTGAAAGAAAAAGATACCAGATTTGGTGTCCAGCTCATGTTTAGTTCAATATGTTTGTAAAATTGTAAAATTGTTTATGTTAAAATGTTAACAATATTTTTTAGTCTTAGCTTACTTTTTGTATTTAAGTTATTTATTATTTGTACATTGGATATTATTATTTCCTTGGACTGGACTTAGAAGTGATCATTTTGAAGTGTTTTAAACATTTAGATATTTTTTTTCAATTTCTAAAACATTTGCACTAAGACAAAATATAAATATAAAGTGTTGCGTATTAATATTGATCTGTTTCCTACCATGTAAATCATTGTTGATATTCATTGTGAGGAATAATTAACATGATCAGTGTCAGCAGAGATGAATATCTTTAATTATTAATAAATTCAGAAGAAGGTCTCAGAGTGGTAACCCTTTGCAGTAATCAGTAGCCAGGAAGAAGATCTCAGTTTCAAAAAGGTTGGTGACCCCTGATCTAAAGGCTTAATTTATACGACGGACAGCAAGCTATTATAGCTATAATATATATTATATTGGTTATACCACATTTTTGTTTTGTTATACCTTCACCCGGTTTAGCCTGAATTTAGAACCTCATCCAAATGGTGTGAGTATCATTAAATTAAATCAAAGTATCATTAATGTGTACACAAAATAATGGAATTAAAGTGTGATTGGTGGCGAGAGAGACACTGGCACTGACACAGCTGCATTATAAGGGGCGGAGGTGTCCACACTCACATTAAAATTAACCCAGTCCACGAGGCGTCCCATATCCGCAGTGAAGCCCAGGTTGGCCACGCCCCCAAAAAAGCTGTTGATGCACTTCCTTATAAAGACAGTTTGGCGAGTCACTGTCCGATCGAAACAGTTCCTGTATCGGTCACATGACTTGCAAAGCAATTCGCGTACCCAGGTTTATTGGGAGGTTTATTGGGAGAAAGCACCTTTCCACCGTCCTCAGCCGATAATCAATAGGATTAACTTAGTTTTGGATCATTAACTACTTCATCCTTTGGGCACTACATTTATCAAGAAGTTTGTCAATCATACAACTTCCAAATCAGACATTTAGCCTGTGTTTTAACAATATTTGAATAACGTATTCTCTTCTCTCTTGCTCTTGGTGGACGCATATTTCTCCTCTCACTTATCTCTGGCTATCCACTGGCACTCTATGTTTGTCTGTGATAAACTCTCACTATCCTGATCTCCAAATAAAATGAATTATGGATCTGATCTCTGAATGCAATTGACAACATTTTCTCGACAAGGAGCGTGGGTTCAAGAGAGCTCACCTGTCCTGCAGGAACTACAAGTTGGACGCCTGAGCGAAGTGGCGGATTGTTTGCCTGGCTGTTCTGTCCCTGGAGGATGTCGAAGACATTTATCTAACTGGAGCTGTGTTAACTGGGATTCTGCTGTTCGGAATATGTGGAACTCTGCGATTATCAAAGGCGGTCAGTGCTAAAAACCCCACTAAGCTGACCGGCTGGAATTAAATGTTGTCTGGACTTAAGCCTGTTGGGACTGTGGTCTGTGACAGCATTCCTCCCCCTCTGTTCAAGGACACAAACCTCTGCAAGCTTCGTAATCTGAACGGGCCATGAGTACAGCGCTGTTAGTGGCAGCAGGAAAATGTTGGCTGCTTAAAACAGTGGTCCCAACACCTTCCCTGACCCTACCCTCTCCTGCCATGCATTTTTCCTGTATTATGTCTATATGTGCTTGGTTGCAATGGCTTTTTTTAACCTGTTCCACACTGCCCTCTGATAGACAGTGCGGAATAGGCTCTTTTTGTGCTACCTTACCCAATATATACCCATGTCTATGTTTTTTTCTTAAATGCTACCTCTCAACATTGGCCTGTCCTCAAGTTTTCTATGTTTGTGGCCAGAAGGTTCTTATTTCACTGCATGTAACAGTGTATGTGGCAAATAAAAGCTACTTACTTACTTACTAAACAAAAAATAAATAAGCTCTCATTACATATGGTACTGGTGTACATGCACGTATGCCTTTTTTCCTAAGACAGCATTATTCTTTTTTAAATATTTTTTTGTTTTGTTTTATATCAATTCCACATCTTCAGAATAAATAAAAGTAACCATTTTTTTGTTAAGAACCATTTCCCTTTAAAATCATGTAGATTTTTTTCAGTGTATGCTTGTCATTTGCCGTTTTGAGGTAGGTCATTTGCAAAATTTTGGTTGTGTAGCTGAGGCTCTGTATTTCCCTCTTCATTTATCTTACTATTACAAAGACATGAGTCCCAAAAGCAATTGTAACCAATAGAAACATGGACAATATTTTCAAGTAGTGAAACCTGTTTGAATGTTATACAAAGTGACACTTAACCTCCAAAGTCTCACTTTATGAGGAAAATGTAAGATTTGTTACAGACACATTCAGGAGGAGCAGATAATCATCTTACTCTGTTGTCTGGGCAACAATAAACTGTAGAGCTCGGAAGCGGCTCCAAATTTAGCTCCATTATTAAAATTACTATATTGCATTAATATGAATTAGTCTTGTGCCTGCTTCCACTCGAAGGGAGGGCGAGTTCATGATGAGGACCGTGAATTTACATGCCATGGATTAGATTATAACAATGACTCAGGAAACATTGTTTTGTTCAGTGTAGTCCAATGGGTTCAGGGTGTCGACTGCTTTTTTAAGTGCTTACTGCTACTGTAAACCACTTCTGAGATTCCCAACAAATCAACGTATCTACATTCCACTGAAAAGAGTTTTTTTTGCCATTAGTTTGATTAAAATAGCAACGGTATCTAAAAAAAATAACTTGATTTCTTAGATACAATTGTGCCTTTTTTTCCCAAGGTGCCACAACTTGCGTTAAATTTTCCAGAATTTGAGTAAAAATGTGTTACCTTTTAGCACAAAAGTAGGAACAAAGAAATTTGGACCTGACTTTCCAAACTTTCATAAAGTAGGGTGACCATATTCAGATTTCCAAAAAAAGAGGACAAACACCACGGCCGTCTCGGAAGTTGATGAACATGCTTTATTATGCTTCAATGGTGCAAAATTAAATTCTGTAATTAAATAAAATGAAATCTATAAAACTAAAATAATAGCTCTCTTAGACTTTTTCAAATAAGTAAATAAAATGAAATAATGTTCTAAACATGAATTCTTTCATAGGACAATCAAGTTCAACAAAATATCTCTTAACCGTAATAAGATAAATAATAGAAGTCTCACAAAGATACTAACTTAACAAACAAAAGGATCTATACTTTTCATCTTTAGTTGTCTTCTTCATTCAAGAGGAGTAGACCGCAACAAAGTAGTACTGTAATATTGTGTGCAAAGAACTGGTCATTTTCCCTACACAAAAGAGTGAACACCGGACATTTTCGTGAATTTATAAAACCCGCCCAAACACCCTGGAATGGATGTAAAAAGTGTACATGTCTGGGCAAAAGAGAACTGGTTTTAGATGAAACCATTTAAAAAAAACAATAACAAACAACATCGATATTGAATCAAGTGACTGGTTTCAGAATAGATGGGTAAAACATGGCCAGAACCCAGACGCAGATTTTGGTTTTGAATCTGAGTTATCTGCTAGCTGTTCAGGGGATTTCACATCTCACAGTCTCTCCTTTCGCCTGCCTGCTAATTTCGAATCTGTAGTTCTTAAGTGGAATTAAGGGAAGTTTCTGATTTTGCACTGCGCGGGAGATCCGAACTCAGTTAGGAAAACGGGAATCACAAGTGGACAATCCATCATTAATAATAACAAACTATGAAACAATTTTTAGCACAAATTTATTGCAAGGGTTACAGATACCCGCCTAGACATCGACAAAAACTGCATGAGCTATGAAACGTCACTCGAAAAAGAAATATAATACTTTTTTTTTTCATTCTAGATGCATTCTATGTTTGATTCTTACTCAGATCACTAAATTTCAGCCCTGGAAAATGTTTTTTTTTTTTTTTTTATTGGCGTTTGACCAGCAATTGTCTTAAATTTCTCTTTACAAGCTCATCTAACTCAACAGATACTCAAGTTCAAAGGTTGCTTCAGCACTTTTGTAAAGAAAATAATGTTCCTGGTGACACAAAGCCCAAGGTTGAGCAGCACCTCTGTGACCTCCAATTGTATGAATGCACATCTGGTGGGCTGCTGACACTCCAGGAGAAAAGTGACTGATAAGAGAAGGAAGATAAAGAAGAATGGCAGCTTAGAGGCTCCTCAAGGCGGGCAGGCAATTAAAGATGACAGCATCAGATTGTGTGTTCTCTCTTTAACCATCTGAAGACAAAACTCCCTTGACAACTGGCCACAAAAGACTAAGGACCTCTCACTAAAGACGCAGTGAGCAGGTGGAGCCATTTCTGTACAGAGGAAGGTTTGCAATTCCAGTCTATACCTCCAAGTGACATTGTTAGGATCGGTTTCTACTAAAAATTATAAAAAAGTAAAAGCATTGGGTGAGGTTGACCCCGAGCTGATTTAGAATTTTGCTCCCAGACATAGATAAGATCAGTAAAGTGTTGGTTTATTTACTTATTAAAATCACAGAGATGTTCCTTCTGTTGGATGCCAGGTTTCCGCACATTCGAAGGGGGTAGCTCAAACCTTCAGCTCCCACCATTTTTTTCTTGAGCCACTTCCCAATACCCATCTACAACCCATTTCCAATGCCCTGGCATTGTTTATGTGCCTTTACACACCTACGTATCTGCTGAACTGCAGTGGTTGCATTGTCATCTTCCTGCGGTTAAAAATGAGTTCACAGACCATCTCCTGATCACTAGATGGCGCTTTGATCGACTGCATTTCACTCCATGCCATGGTGCCGTAGAAACAATTCTCACTGTGTGTTGCGCATTTATGGAAAAGAGGATGAGTGATCCTCATCCTCTGTAAGGATGATGAGGATCCCCTGAGGATGAGTGCATCTGTAAATATAAACCAAAACTATTCATTTTCTGTAAAACGAACCACTTCTCTTTAAAGCTGGTTTCAGACACATAATTTTAGCCCCGGTTTTGAGTTGCATTCAGTCCCAGAAATCTGAGCTCAAAGTGTGAATTACCAAAAACATACTCTGCGAGAAGCGCAGACTAGTTGTGAGATATTATGCATGCAAAATATCTAGAGCTTTCGGTGAGTGATCAATTTGTTAAACCTACAGAAAATAACCTTGGTGTAGAGCTGGACAGTGCTCTTAAATTTGAGGCACAGATTAATTCAGTTGTTTATTACCACTCGTCTTGACTACTGCAATGCACTTTATGTCGGGCTTGGCCAGAAACTGCTTGCCCAACTTCAGAACACTGCTGCTAGACTTTATCTGGCGTAAAGAAATGTAGAAATTTTACTTCTCTTCAGGGTATTTGGATCTAATAAATGACATTAAAACTTGCACGCTCACATCCTTGCCCTTCAATTGGGTACACAGTGACATCACTCACTTTTCAAATCTCTCTCGTTAATGTTTGGTTGCGTACAAAGTGTTCTGCGTTTCTGTCTAAAGTCATGCCATATGACCATCACTGATCCATCTATGCTGCTCCAGAAAGTCCAAACCAGATCTGGAGGCCTAGTCACTCCACTTTCCAGGTGAGATGGTGACCGCACCCACACCACACCTTCTCTGGCAGTAACATTAGAGTCAACTGGGTAGAAAGCTTTTTTTCAGAAGTAACTTTAGCTGTTTAAGCGAATAGGGTTAGAGTTAGTGTATGGGTGGCTTAATACGACTCATCCGGGTGGACAGGGTTTGATCTGACATGGGCGTGGCTTCCACGTCATGACCTGATGTCAGACGAAAGCCTGCAGTGAGACTCCTCTGGATAGTCCTGCAGTTTGAAGGGACCCAACAATACTTCTTCGGCCCCTTTGGAGTAAAGCTCCTTGTTTTGTTCTCGAACACCGCCTACCATTGCCTTTCTCAGCTGAACACGTGACCAAACGAGCCAATCACAGTGGTTTGATGCACTGCTTGAAAAAAAAAGTGTTAATTTGAAAACTGACGCTTTGACGCACTGCGTTTTTTTTTCCGGTTGGTGTGAAATGTTATTTTTCATTACATTAGCACCAGAGTAATTAAGATTAGAGATCCACTGCATGCAGGAGATGCAAAGGAATGTAACGGCCTGTATATGTGCTTGGCTGAGGAAGGAGGACTGCAGGAGCCACTGGATGTTACATATGAAAATGATTACAAATCATTTAAAAAGCTATGTATTTATTTTTGTTTTGGTGTGCACATGTTAAAAAAGCAGACGTGCAGTAATAACATTTGAATACAAGAAATGATTTGTGCCCTGAGCTGGACCTCATTGCAGCACTGGAAACACAGAGAAAGAGGAATTGAGTGATTCAGTTAATCACATAAATCATCACCGTTTAAGAAAAAGACATTTCAGGGAAAAAATGATTTTTAAAAGGACACGATTTTCCTGACCTTATAAATAAGAAGTTTAACAGCAGAGAAGAAAAATATAATAATTTTCTTGGCAAAGAACCAAAGCTTGCTTAACTGAACTTGACTTGCCTTAACCAGCCACTTTTAAGGTACTTTTTGAGGTAAACAGCCAATCACACGACAGCAACTCAATGCATTTAGACACTGTGAAGTCGATCTGCTGCAATTCAACCTGAGCATCAAAACGGGGACGAAATGTGATTTAAGAAACTTTGAATGTGGTTGTTGCTGCCAGACAAGCTGGTCTGAGTATTTTATAACCTGCTGACCTTCTGGGATTTTCATACACTACTATATCCAGGGCTTACAGAGTATTGTTGATGCCAGAGGTCAGAGAGGACAGATGGTTCAGGCTAATAGAAAGGCAGCAGTAACTTAGATAACCACTCGTTACAATCAAAGTCTGCAGAAGAGCATCTCTCAACGTAAACCACCTGTAGCTAAGAACAGAAAACTTAGTCCACAGTTCTCTCAGACTCACCAGAATTGGACCATAGAAGATTGGAAAAACGTTGCCTGGTCTGATGAGTCAAATTTCTGCTGGACATTCAGACGGTAGGGTCAGAATTGGGCGTCAACAATGTGAAAACATGAATCCATCCTGCCTTGTATCAACGGTTCAGGATGGTGTTGGTGGTGTAATGGTGTGGGGTACATGTTCTTGGAACACTTTGGGCCTTTAGTATCAATTAGCATCCATTTAGCACCACAACCTCCATGAGCATTGTTGCTAACCATAGCTTCCCCATCTACTGTTGGGTACTTCCGGCAGGGTAATGCTCCATGTCATAAACCGTCTCAGTCCGGTTTCTTGAACACGACGATAAGTTCACTATACTCAAATGGCTCCACAAACACCAGATCTCAATCCAGTAGAGCAACTTTGGGATCTTCGCCTCATGGATGTGCAGCCGACAAAACTGCTTGATGCTATTATGTCAATAAGGAGCAAACTCTCTGAGGAATGTTTCCAGTATCTTGTTAACACGAAGTATTAAGGCAGTTCTGAAGGCAAAAGAGCGTCGAACCCGGTACTAACAAGGTGTACCTAATAAAGGGGCGATTATACTTCACTGTCAAGCATTCAACATCCTTTGCGGGAGCTGTGTGAAAGCAATAAAACCCTCCCTTGTAGCTTGACATGCACCTGCAAAAAATTGTAACTGTACGAACGTACATGGGAGCTGTAGGCTCTGTGATTGGTCAGAGTTGTAATTCGTAGGAGTAGCGTCATATCCGCTCTTCTCGAGAAGAAGAATTCTTCTTCTTTTCCTTTCGGCTGTTCCCAGTTTAGGGGTCGCCACAGCGAATCATCCTTTTCCACCTAACTCTGTCCACAGTATCCTCTACTCTTGCACCAACTACCTTCATGTCCTCTTTCAGCACATCCATATATCTTGTCTTTGGTCTTCCTCTTGACCTCTTGCCTGGCATCTCCATCTCCAACATCCTTCTACCAATATAACCACTATCCCTCCTCTGCACATGTCCAAACCATCTCAACCTGGCCTCTCTGACTTTGTCTCCAAAACAACCAACCTGAGCTGTCCCTCTGATGTGCTCGTTCCTAATCTTGTCCATCCTCGTCACTCCTAAACTGAACCTCAACATCCTCATCTCTGCTACTTCCAGCTCTGCCTCTTGTCTCTTCCTCACTGCCACAGTCTCCAACCCATACATCATAGCTGCTCTCACTACTGTTCTGTACACCTTTCCTTTGATTCTTGCTGACACTCTTCTGTCACACAACACCCCTGACACTTTTCTCCACCCACTCCAACCTGCCTGCACTCGTCTCTTCACCTCTTTTCCACACTTCCCATCGCACTGGACTGTTTACCACAAATACCTAAACTCCTGCACCTTCTTGACCTCAGGCCCCTGTAACCGCACTGTTCTACTTACTTACTTTAATTATCAAAAATCATTAAAACCGTTTGTCTAAATAATGTAATTATGAGGAAATAATTGTAAAAGTCTGAAGCGGCGCTTTGGCTTCACTCAGCCGACCATGTGATGCCCACTTTGGTTGTTTTAACTTTGTTAGCTTTATAAACTGAAGAACTCAATAACCATACATGGCCAAAAGTTTGGAGGATTACATAGACATTGGAAAAGTTGCGGCTTAAGTTTTTCTGTCTGCTCCAGAATTTCATGAAGGGTGATGAGATGAACTACATCGTCCTTCTTTGCCATGAAAATGAAATTAATCCTGAAAAAAACCTTTCCACTGCATTTCATCGCTGTCATTAAAGAAGCTGCTGAGAGCATTCCAGTTATCGTATTCTTTACTCCGGTGAGAATGTTGACGAGCACAAGGCTGGCGATCAGGGTTCGAAAGGCAGACTTGACATGTTAAAAAGAGGCTGATGCATGAAATGAAATTAATAAAAAATAGCTTCACATGAAGGATATTGTGGCTACTAAGATGCACGTAAATCAGTTCATAGGATTAGCAACAACTTCTGGGAAAGAGGTTCAATTTTTGTCAAGAAAGCTTCAGGATCGTCTCCTAAAGAGGATTCAGCTGCGAGTGCCACCAGTGCAGAGCTTGCTCAGACGTTCTGAAGATGGCCTGGTGTCAAAGAAGCCACTTCTCTAAAAAAAAACCCCACAACCATTAGGGACAGATTGACCTTCTGCAAAAAGTATGGCGAATGGACTGCTGAGCACTGGGGGAAGAGTCATATTCTTCAGGTTGTTTAGGCACCTGGGAAAAGGCTGGTCTGGAGAAGAAAAGGTGAGCGCTACCATCAGTCCTGCGTCATGCCAACAGTGAAGCATCCTGAGACCATTCAAGTGTGTGGTTGCAAAAGTGATAACTAAGTGTCTCTGGGACAAAAAAGTTTAAATTTTGGGTCCATGGCCTGGAAAATCCCCAGATCTTAATCCCACTGAGATAGGGCGGACAAACTCCAGGAAGTGATTCTGAACGAATGGCTTGCTATCAGTCAAGATTTGCTCCAATAGTTCATTGACAGCGTGCATCGTCGAATTGAGAAAAAGGCTCTGCATATAATGACTCTTTGCATAAATGTCATGTAATTGTCGATAAAAGCGTTTGAAATGAAGGAAGCACTTATAGTTACACAGTACATCACAGAAACAACTGCAAAGACAGTATAGCAGCAAACTTTGTGAAAACTAATATTTGTGTCTTTCTCAAAAGTTTTGGCCTCGACTGTACGATCCAAAAATGCTAGATGTTAGGTGAGCATGGTGGCTCAGTGGGTAGAGCTGCTGCTTCCACTGGTGATACAGGTTACTGGTTTGAAACTATGGTGTGGGTAGTTTGCCTGTACTCTGTGAGTTTGCGTAGATTTCCTCCAAAAACACGCTTCAGGTGGCTTTAAGTCTCTGAGGGAAGACAAGCAGCAGCAGATCACTGGGACCCTGACCAGGAGATGGTGCATGCATATGTGGATTTAAAGCAACAGAAAGCTTGGCAATTTTATTTAAAATATTTACTTAAATGTGCTCAAGTTGGAAAATATATAAACAAACATTTTTGTGAATGCAATATATTTAAACAACTAATAATTAACGTTTTTAGTTGAATTTTGGTTCTTTGTGTTTGTTTTTGTCTTTTAAACTCAACTCCAGTCTGACATTTAGCAGCGTACATACATAAAGAGAAACTATACGTTTCGACCACCAGAGAGCAGCATTTTATCATTTATCTTCATAACTCTTTCCTTTACTGTTCCTGGAATCATACAATTATTGCTCAATGTTCTTCCATGAAGTTACTCGATCCCTACGGGCACAATTGAAAAAAAAATCAGTCCTGAAAATGAAATCTCTGACATCATCGTCATCTTCCCTTTGCCCTAGGTCTAAGGGGAAGGGCTCATCTACGATAAATCAGCCAAATGGTTCTGAAGGATCAGCTAATGCCTCACTTCTGGTGCGTTTTTAAGTTTTTTAAATATATAATAAAAGGAAAACTTGACACATCATAAGCGATTAGTTTATTATGTAATGGTAATGTTACTACCCTTAAATAACGGAGCATTAGACATGCAATACTAATTTACTTTTTTGAGAATTAAATAACTTTACTTTCCCTTATTTGGACACGAAATCTAAGAAAGCGATAATTTTCATAAATTTTAAAACTATACACCACTATACACCACCCCTCCCCCTTCATTCCAAAAGAGAATTGGGACATGCCTTTACCTCACATGAATTCGAAAAAGGAAGGGGACAACTCAATCTTAATCAAAGTTAGAAATAAAGAGAGTCACTTGATATTTTCCTGCAGTAGCCCTTGTCTAGATCTACAATTTTGTCTCTGGTGTCCTCAGTTCTCAGGACCTGCCTATAGTGGAGAGGTTTGAGTTTCAATTATTCGGGTTAACGAGAACCAGAATTCTTGCTTACTGGTTGGTGATCAAATGTTTTTTTTTAAACCATCTAAACAGTTTGATTAACCCAAGAATAGTGATTGCATCTCATTGATTAAACTAAAGGGTTAAATCTGCATATTTTACTGTAAAGATCAGTTAATGAACCACCAATATCTCTCTTATAGAAGAGACCATCTCTCGATCTCTCTCTCTCTTATTTTATGTGCGAGTAAATGTGTGAATCACCATAGTAACAAGCCTGAACAGACATTGTTGACCAGACTTTTTGTAAATCTCTGGGAGGGTTTCTGCCAGATTTGTGAGTTTGTGCTGTCTTGAATCCTGACTGCTTTCACCTGCGTCCTGTTCATTGTGTTGCACCTCAGATGGAAGCTGTGCACTGGGCCACATTAATGCTGAATAGTTCCTAGTGCTGTAACAACTGTTGTTGGTGCTAAATGTTTGCTCTAACAGAAGCTTCACAGACCCCTGGAGAAGAATTGCATCTGCAGCGTAGTCTTTCAGTAGTTTTGCTGCATTATCATGAGTAAAAGCTCTCGAGTCGTCTTCTGTTTCTCTCTTTTCCCTCCCACTGCTGCCTCGTGACTCACATGTTTTTTCTTGTTTCTAAAAACACGTTCTTCTCGTTTTGACAATTTTTGCATTCTTTATGAACCATGTGCCATTCTTACCCTTGTCTTCTGTGGGAATATGTTTTAATAATTATTGTTTTGCTGACCCACAGTTCAATAGACTTCAAACAACAATGGAACTGTTTCTCTGTCGTTGTCTGAGAATGTGTTTGCTCTTCAGAGACACAGCTCCTGACAACACCCCCATCCAGTCACAGTCAATCCCCTAAAAAGACACTTTCCTGCACCTCCTCAGATCTACACTGTGACTATGTGCCTGGTTACACTCCTGCTTCCTGTACCTCTCCCAGAAACCACTGATTCTTTTACATTGGTCCTCTTCTGTTCTGGTAATCTTGCTCCATCTCACTCCACCCATCTTTCATTGTGACATGTGTTTTTTTTTCCTGTTCAAGGAATAATACATTTCTGTAGCCTGAATAGAACATTGTAAATAAACAAAAGTTGCATCTCCACCATCACAATAAACACTTGTGTACCACAGGGCTGTGTGCTGAGTCCCTTTCTCTACTTCCTTTTCGCCCACACCTGCAGACCAATGTATGGATCCAACACCATCATCAAGTTTGCAGACGACACCACTGTGACAACCAGCATTGCATTCATAACAATTTCACCCGAACCCATCCACATCAATGGGAAGGCAGCTAAACCTGTTCCAAGTTGGACATCTTGGAGGACCTGTCCTGGACTACAAACCCCTCGAGTCTGATCAAGATGGCTCACCAGTGCCTCTTTTTCTTGGGAATTGCTCAAGTCGAACCAGCTTTCTTCAGCCGTGCTGGTGAACTTTTATCCCTGTGTAATAAACAGCATGATAAACAAGGTCTGGTACTGGAGCGGGGGGTGAAAATTGCCCAATGCATCATAGGAGCTCCACTTACAACCATTGAGGACATTCAGTAGAAACACTGTCCTTGATGAGCATGCAGCACTCTGAAGGACTCCACTGAGCCTGTTTTCCCATTTGCCTTCAGGTAAACATTGTAGTTTTTTTTTAACTTTCTACATGTTTTGTTTATAGTGATCATTTTGTTCATTCTTAAGGATATTTCTGAGCCCCGTGGTATAGCGGACGATGCTTCTGATATATATATATATATATATATATATATATATATATATATATATATATATATATATTAGCACAGTGTGACCGTTCAAACACCGAACCCATCGTAATTTCCCATTCTCTTGAATCTCTTCATGTCACAATACTGGCCTGGAGAGGACTAGATTTGGCAACACATGCTTTGATTTTGATAAAAATGTGATTTTATTGATGTAAACCACAGAAACAGAAAGAACCCTTGATTGAAAATCCTGTTCGGTTTTGGCCAAAGCTTGGCATTTCTCCTGCAATGGCAGAGGTGATACCGTTTTTAGTGTGGCACAGAACACTTGAACCAGAGATCCTTCATAGTGCTTGTGTGTTATTAGCTTGGCTGAGACTTGGTCTTTGGTCCCATCTGTGGCCTTTTCTAGTAACAAGTAGTGGGCCATACATGCACCGTAATGTATTGCAGTCTTTGGGCCAAACAAAAGCACAAAGTATGGACCAGGTGAAATTACTATGTGGGAAACAACACATGTGCCAGGTATTGATGTATCTGTGCCCTTACAGCATGCTCAGAGAAAATATAATTTGTCTATGCGCTGGGGTGAGCGTTCTTTTGGCTGAGCTGTCTTCGGTTCGACATGGCACACCTCTCATCTTCATTTTCTCATATACTAGGACTGCTGGAGCACGACCACTCCTGATCTCCAGTGACACCGTGATACCCGGCTCAAATTTGTGTGCGCTCTCTAGTAATGCTATGACCTGAGGTGAGAATGGAAGTCTGAATGACAAAAGCCTGCATACAGAGCAACGTGCAGAGTTATGAAAAGAGAAGTCTGTCGCAAGTACAATGGATAGAGTGTCGTCGCATGTTTGAGTGTGTAAATATCAGGGGTGGCAATATATTGCGATACAATGTCTTAATATGCATCATGGAGTTACTGGGAAATTGTCTAGGAGCTTAAATGCACAAGAAACAGCAACACAAATATGTGCTTTAAGGTTTAATGTCCTGACTGCCCCCTAGAGGCAGGAGGATATTGAATACTCAAATAAAACACAAATCAAACTAGACCCTGACTTTGCGATTTTAAAAGATAGTTTTTTTTTCAAGTGACAGTTGAAATGTTGAAATTGTTTTATCGTAGCCTTGACCAGTATTTTACTTTTTTTGCGATCAAATAATACAAACATATGTTTGTGGTTTGAATTGTATACTTTTTCATTTTAATGAAATTATTTTATTTCATTTTAAATTGATGCGAAACGGCCATGATAATCAAAGTCAAAGGTAATGCTAGCACTTAGACCTAGCTAGCGAGTAAACAAATCAGTTACTAAACGAATATCCGCAATGTATTTACTCAAAATACAACTTCAAGCTCTCCATTCACCAGATCTCAGAAACCATGATGGTTTCATCCTTCTCAGGAATTCACGCGTGCACATATGCACCTGTCAATTGCAGCACCTAGGTCGGCATGGTAGTGACCTCATATTAGCCAATGGTAGTCATGCTGTCCATATTTCTTGGTGAAAACCATTTATACTTCCATGCTGAATAAAAACTGTTACCGAACATTTAGACAAGCGTTTTTGTGACCATTACAATATAATTTTCAATGACGTTAAAGAAAATCTCTGCTTTACCTTGACTGAGTCTGTTTTCTATTTAAAAAAAATGATTCTTGCAAAAAACTGCCAGAAAATGGAGAAAATGACCCGACCCCCCATAAAGTATACACCAGCTAGCAGCTCTCGCATATCTACGTCAGGAAATGTTAATTTTGTTTAGTTTTCTCTTCAACTCACTCATTTGAAGTAACTAGCATTTACACGTTTGGATTGTTTATCGAAGGAACGCGAGTTTGCTCAACAGGTGAGGCTCCAGACCACGCCTGAAATTCAACGAGAAGCCGCTCTGATTGGCTCCCGATGCTGCCGACGTCATGAGTTTCCCGTGTAGCGGAAGCAGAAAGTTTTGTCGTTGGGAAACTGATCTGAGCGGACGCGAGGAGAGTGAGGGGAAACGCGCTGCAGCGAAAATGAGCCGTCGCTGTTTGACCGCGGCCGAGACGCAGTAAACCCGAGCCAATATTTTGGGAACCCTAACCCTAACCCTAACCCTAACCCTAACTCTAACCCTAACCCTAACCCTATCCACTCCAGCGCAAAGGATTTAAGATGTGGGAGCAGACGGAATTTGAGAAGCACTGGAGGAACGAGTTTCCCGAGAGCGCGGCGCCTGCGATGAACCTCCACTCCGTGGAAGACATCGAAGCAGAGCTGGAGAAATGCAAAGCCAAGCTGAAGTTGCTCCAGCAGGCGCTGTCTGAGGAGAAGTTCAAGGTGATATACTTGCAGACCACCATAGCGCAGAAGAAGAAGAACCATGACATCGAGAGATACTGGAAGAAAGGCTCCAAGAAGGAATCTGAGAACTGCGATGGTGGGGAGGCACCCACCTTCACCCGAGTCGGCAGCCATACAGCTAAGCCCATCCTCGCCCCTTCGAGGAAAAAGCCCGAAATCCTACAAGAACCCCCATCGGCTCGAGTCATCCCAGACTGCGAGAAAGACAGCGACCACGAGTTCGAGGACGTGGAGCTCAACCAGAACTTCGTGCAGAAGCACTTACTGATGATGCCCAAGGCCACCGTGCGGGAGAGCCACCGTCGGAACCTCCGGGTTCGCAGGAGTCGGGACCTGGACTCGGACGATGGCCGCTTCTCGGTGTCTCAGGGCTCGGGACGGAGCACACCTGACGGAGACATGAGCTCCGAGCACGACGACAACTCCTTGGCAGGTGAGTGCAGCTCGCTTGGCTTGACCTCGTCGAGTCAGGGAAGAAGTTGTTTCTGGAGAAAAAAAGACTGTTGCCATTGACGACGGCGCATGGGCCGAACCTGAATGTATAGAATTTCCTTTTTTTAATGTTCATATTTACTCTAAGGTTGTTTTACGCGTTTGGCTATAAGTTGGAAACTGTTAGTTAAGTATTTTTATTAGTGCTGGGCTAATACACTTGTTGAATAGTGATTAGTCGCATGATTTACTGGGATTGCGAATTTATTGACTACAGTATTTGAAGAACTTTTTTCTTGCTTTTTTTTCGCAAAATAGTTTTACTTAGTAAATAGTAATACTTAAATAGACAAGTCTTTCTCTCACATTGCAATGGTCTAGAAATGGATGACAAGACATTTAACCGTTTTTACAATCCTTACATTTCTTTTGAGCCTGGGGCAGAGAGTTTGCAAACACGCTGAAAATTGTTTGATGGTTTCTGCTTTTGAGTAGCAGCGCCTCATGGATGGTAAACAATAACCTTTATTAAGTGTTACTATTATATTGGTAATATTATTTTGGTTTAACCCACCGGGGAACCTGTTACTAATGAAATAAGCTAGTATAATCTTACA
The DNA here is from genome assembly GCA_007224835.1 of Danionella cerebrum. Taxonomy (NCBI): domain Eukaryota; kingdom Metazoa; phylum Chordata; class Actinopteri; order Cypriniformes; family Danionidae; genus Danionella; species Danionella cerebrum. The sequence continues at coordinate 437,604 of SRMA01027302.1, read as the reverse complement.
AAAATGGGCTCTTCACTGGTTGTTTGCAAGCTCCAAGGTGCTGTATATCCCTTAAGATCTTTTTGTTCTTCATGATTTTTAAGGTACTGTTCTAGCTCTGTTATCGTAAAGAAACTGTTATGGCCGTCTTGCATTGACTGTATATAACATGGACAAAGCGTCAGTTACTTCATCAGTGGTTTTTGGCAAAGTGAAATGATGCTCAAACTGGGCATCACCAGCAATCGCCTTTGTGAAAGTGTCACTTCCTGGTAATCAAAAAGATCCACAGAGGCGGGATGTGGGCGTAGAAACCACATACACATAAAGAAGCAACCGAAATTAAAATCCACCCCCCCCCCCCAAAAAAAAAACCCTCAATGAAAATCCGAGTTCTACAGATGAAATGAACGACTCCAGACTCCAGAACGACTCAGTCTGAATCACTCCAAGATCGAATGATTTAGACGGGCTGAAAGAACTGTCAATCATTTGCCCGAAACCATGCCCTTAAATTATGCACAACTTTAAGGCTTAATAAATCTTAAACCAGTAAAAAAATCACCCCTTCTAAGAGTGTTCATGAATTTAATAAAAAATATAGTGGAGCCTGTGGTGGAAATTTGAGGCTTCAAGAGGGAAAGCAGGAGGTTGCCCCTTGCCTTTTTGGTACTTGCATTTATTTTGCCCCATTTTTTCAACTTTGGTTTGAGTGGAACTTGATCTCATTTACCGCTCTCTGAATGGACTCGAGTTCGGCGTGTTGTTGATGTAGGTTTCTACTTCAAGCCCTGTCTGTCTGGTCAGAGGAGGTATGCAAATCAAAAGGATGGATGATTGAAGACACATGGGCATTTGTAACCTCATTTTCAGGTGGATAAAGTTGCCACTCTGTGCAGATCGCCGGTTGTGATGATGTCACTTGAATCATTTACCGTATTAGTTCTAGTGGAGAACGGCGAGATCGAGTTATCGTGCACATGAATGACAATGAAAAATATATTACGCTCAGAAAATACTGTGTTGATTCCTCCATGTTTCCCTTGCGCAGCAACACTTATCCAGCCATAGATTGTGCCTTGTTTTGAAGTGACAATGGCTAAAATGGAAACTTTATCCACTCTTTCATCACGTCAGGATTTGATTTTGGACGTTGTAGGGTGATTGAACATTTCCACAGTCTGCCTTTTGGCATTTCCTAGTTTGCACAGACCATTGTTCTCTTTATTTCATCACTAAGCATACTTTTGTTTGTACCTAGGTCTGGAGTTGTGTCAAAATAGTTTTAAGAAAATGAAACCATTTTGTGTTTTGAAATGTTCAAGGGCTTTTCCTCAGATCAGTTTCTGGTTCAATTCAGAATTGACACATGGAGATTAACACAAAGTTGACCCTTAAACAGGAAAGTGTGGGAGGCTTGAAATCACGTGAGGCTGAATATGAGACATGCTTCTGTGCTCTGTCTGCTTCTGTAGTTGACTCATATGCACGTGTGTATGTGTGTGCGTGTGCGTGTGCGTGTGCGTGTGTGTGTGTGTGCACTGCTTTAATGCAGATCTTTTACTTCCAAATTTGTGTTTCCAAATAAAAGACTTAGATCAGGCTGATTAAGATTTCAAGGCTGGTGTGAGGCAGAGTAAAATATAATATAATCAGAAATTCTGTTTTTATGAACAGAGAGGATAGAAGACAGTGACAGGAAGTGAGGTAGAGAGAGAGAAAGGGGTGGGATGGGAAAGACGACTGGCTCGGCGCAGGACATAATCAGCTATTCTAATGATTGTACGAAGTTAATGCGGATTGAAACCGTAGCAACACAAAGAGACATCATCTTATTTCAGTGACGAATGAAAGCAGTGAGTGGTTCTAATAAAAGTGACCATTGGTGACTTGCAGTGTTCTACTAATTCCTAAAAGTAACCAGTTTAATTTATTAAGTTGATCACTTACACTAAAAGTAACGAGTTACTGTAAAAAGTTACACATTAGTTACTTTTAAACAACGTGTTTAAACGCCTTAGTTTGATAAGTTTCACTATTGCATGGAAAATAATTAGTTTATTAATCAACATTTTTATTTATTTCTTTACTTATTTATTTGAACTTTACGCTAAGTATTAGGGCCAGTTAAAAAAGGGACAAAAAGGTAAATAAAAAATGCTAAGATATGCAAATTCATTACGTTCAGACCAGTAGAACAGAATATATTTAAAAATAACATGTTAAGCATTAGAAAAGTGACGTATGACCTGAATCAGATGTTAATACAATGATTTATGTGGAAGCTATTGAGGTTTAATCAAAATAATAAAAATGATACAATAATACAATTTTCAAAATCTTATCCAAATGAGATTTGTACCGCCACTGCAGTCGTGTGTGTCTTCATTTTGCTTATAATGGGCCATTTCGAGTGAAGTTATTACCCATTTTCTATGCAAAATGTATTTTGTGTTTGGCACTTTGCATACGGTCCCTAAGCGATCCTCCCAATCAGCTGCTCATAGACTGTAATGTATTTCAGCCAGTGCAGAGGGGAGACATGTTTGGTTGATAAAAATTTTTTCAAGTTTGCATGCTATGTACTATGAACTTGTTTAGCTCTCACTCTTCATGATGACAGGTATAGCTGGGTTCAGACTGCGAGGGTTTGTCACAGACAATAGCATGCAGCTTCCCCCGAATCGCTAGCACATCGAGATTGTTTGTGCGCGTGCCAATAGCACAGTGTGAACTTCTAAAGATTCGCTTTGAGAGAGTCACGGACTGGTCATGAGATATTTACGGTGCTAGTTGCAGGGGTTGATACAAAGACAGTAAAATAAACAATGGTATTTAATGTTCACAGGAATAACGGGCCAGTGTTTACCCCAATAACAATACCATTACTCAACTTAAAAGCTTTAGAGTACAAGAGTTTTTTTCCTTTAATGGTAAACATTTAAAGGATTGTGCTGCTTCCTAATGGGTGGATGTACAATCACACTAGACACTGGTGTTTTCAGCATCACTGACGTGAACATTTTTTATTTTCCAATGTTATTTTAAACATAAGGGTGGCACGGTGGCGCACTTTTTTTTCTATATTTTAGTAAATATTCTGATTTGTGTTTTAATGCGAGCTGTGCATCATCACACCCATAAGTTACTAGATTTTAAAAGTGAAACTGTGTTTTTCTTCACCCTGTAGCAGTAAAGGGTCCCTTTAAAGAGAAACGTTCATCATTGATTTATTAGCAGAAACATTTAGGGAGGTTGATCTCTTCTCCTCCTGACCCTCAAACCATTAAAGATTGTAATTGGCTTCAACGCCACTGGAAAAGGAAATCGTTCTGACCTCATTTTCAATTCATTTTACCCAGCCTTGTAGGCTTTAAAAGGCTTAATATAGTAGTCAATTTTAATAAGTACAGATTGGAGTTGTTCAGTGTTATGCTTCATTAATCTGCCTGATTTTTCTTTTAATGAAACTTTTATCAGTAGCCCTTGATTATAGGCCTTGGTTCCCCGTAGCACCTTTGGGGTTCAGTGATTTCATCTGCTTCTCTCACTACTTATCAGCTGGATGACCGTTCAGTATTAGGATGAAACACTGTATATTTTGCCTATTTACTGTTATTGATATTCTATAATAATGTTTTCCATTTAAATAGATTTTTTTGTTTTTATTTAGCTGTCAAGTTTTCTATAAATAATGGGTTTAAATGTATTTTAGCTTGACAGAAATAATTTTGTTGTCATTTCAAGATCTCGAAAAGGGGATTCACTTTTTTTTCAGTGAATTTACCTCAATTTCTATTTCTTTATAACTATTTCTCAACAGTTTCTGCCTGTCGAGGCACGCTTCTAGAAAGCTCCATCCTTCTGCTAAGTGTGAGCTTGAAGTTTCACGTGTGTTTTGCAACAGTGACATGCTTTTCCAGCCTAAAGATTGGACACCTTCCAATTTAATGTATTTTCATCACTTTTTCTTTCACCAGGGATCAAATCAACGAATGACTCAAAACATGTTTTGTATTTTAGGTTCGTCAAAATATCTAAACTTTCTTTGATGTCCAATGAGCTTCTGGAGGTTGTTACCAGAAATAGTTTTCCGAGGAGTCTTTGGAAATCCTGGAAAATCCTGAAAGCTCTTTTTGTGTTTTTGTGTATCTGCAGCAAAGTCTGAGTCTGAATGAATTATCAGATATTTAATTACTATTGAAACCATCCCGCTGGCGTTTTAATGGACTAAAGGCCTTTATACACCTATGCGCCTGGATGGGTATCGTCAAGGTTCTAACAGTGTTACTACTTCAATCGATTCTACATTGATCCGGTACTTTAACGGTACTCATATCGATACTTATTGTTAATAGTCATGAAATAATCTTTGCTGTTGTCTTGGCTTTTAACAAACAAACAAACAAACAAACTTATTGTTGTTTTAAAAAAAATTATCATCATCTATACTTAATAATCCGGTTAACCTTGGCGATGAGGTCCACATCGTTTTGTGTTTGAATTTTTTTTTTTTGGCCATTTCACACAAAAATGAACACAAAGTGCATAGATTCTATATTGCCTGTATTTTAATGGTATGTATCGAGTGGATGCGGGTGCGGGCAGTTCAGTTCTCATGTGCGGAATGTAAGACAATCCAACTATTCACAGCACTAATTATTTTACTAAAATCTAATTTATCTACACAACTTGAGGAACAACAATGGCTAATATAAAATGGAAACTTTTTACTGGTGCTGTTTCACTGAGGTAAGTGTTAGCATGACGCAGAAGGAAAGAACGCTTTGGTTTATTATTAAACAAGGAACACGTACAACATTCTGATCAGGGGATGCCTCCTCTGAATTTTTGCCCTTGGCAGGCACCCGTGCTTTAGGCACTACTTGTCACAGTCTGTGTGTCTCTCTCTCGTCCTATAGTTGCCAGGAATTCTCTCTTTCTCTCTCGTGCTTTGTCAAGAAGCTGTTTCAGTGCCCTCGGATTGAGTTCAAATAAATACATTTGGTACGAATAAGGAGCTTTTCCAAAATATAGAAATATCGGAAAATGAAGCTAATAGATATAAATGTGTGCGTGTATATTTTTTTATTTTTGTTGTTTTTTGCACTCTACATTAATTAGAATTGTCTAAGACAAAGCTATCTATGATCAAAGTATTTATGAAACATTTTACATTACATAGTAAATAGTTTATTGTGATGTTCATGGTATGTTTTATGCACGTTTTTCAAGTGGTTTGTTTTCCAGAAAACTAATAGTTTGGCTTTATTGACCAAGGGGCCATTCCCTCTTCAAGCCTAATAGGAAATGTCTTTAACTGCAAATCCTCTACTTGTCGCTAGAGAATGGGACTGTGTGCACATTTTTAAATGCAAGAGAAAAATGCAGCCAGCTGAGGACGCAGCAGATGCATTTGAGTGTGAAGACCTTAACACTTCATTCATCACAATACAATGGTATATTATTATTTACCCACTAAACCTAGGAGAAACTCTGAAGAGTAAGACCAATAAAAAGGAACATGGTTTGTTATGTAGGTCATCAGACAGGTTTGTTACACGTCTTGGAATTCAAGCAACAAATCTCTACAGCTGTGAAGATGCTATCATCTTTAAGTGGCTTTAATGTCCTCTTTCAGCACTTCCTCTTTCAGCACAAGTGGTCTCACTTCTGTCTTTGACTATGTCCGATGAAGAAGTGCCTGATGTTTGTGCAAGACCTGCATCATGTAGGTTATGAGGCAGTAGGTCTTTGTCTTACCATCGGCTTACTGTTGCCAGAAAAAGATGTTTTAAAACATAAAAAAAAACTGCAGTTTATTTCATTGTTTGAAATGGTCATTAGTTCTTGGTTCAACAATTAACTTTAGACTACCTGATGAGATTGGGGTGCATGAATTGCTCAATATTTGATCATTGGATCAGTAATGTTATAGTTTCTGGTGGGATTTTTCTCGTTGTCTCATCATTGTTGGCTGCTATAGGTTTATGCCATCACACTAGAATTTAACCTATATATATAGAGTAAACATACATCCTAGAAAAAGATGTGCACATGCTCTTGCCCACAATGCATATGTTTATTATTAATCTGTACAATAGGAGTTAAAGGTGTACTTATTAGCAACTGAAATCGAGTTTCAGATTTTACTTTGGTATGACCCGGTGAGTGTCTGTTCTGTGATCTTTTAGCCAATCGCATGCGACTGGCTAGAATCGCAGGCAGAGCGGAGCTTGTGCACGTATGTGATAATCGCGTAGTGTGAAGTACCAAAAAGAGTCGCAGGCTGGTCGTGAGATATTCGGCATGCTACATTTCTGGATCAGTCAGCGAGTCACAGTTGTGCAGTGTGAAATGTGTTCTGACTGAAATCTGAAATGTGTTCCGTCTGTGATCACCTGCAGCCAATGACAGAAACACATCCAGAGCAACGTGAGGAGTTACAAAGGCATAGATAGAAATATAAACAGTAATTTAGGTTCAAATGTGTATTCTTTTTGGACATTTTTGATCATAATCCTGGTCTTGTGCTTCAGTCTGCCACACGCGACATCACACTTTCTCAATTTCTTACAAGTGTTTGATGCGAGACACACTGAAACGTGACTGAAATTCCATCTAAAGTCGTGCTGTGTAAAATCCTCTGTCGCCGATCAATCTCTCTGTGTGAATTTGGCACGACGGGATCCTGCTCCAGATAGTCCTGATAATGTAAAAGCGTGTACGACACGACTGCTTTCACAATCGTACAGTCTAACCCCCGACTTTACAGAACATTCAACTCAACATCTAGTCCAGGCAATGGCCATATGAGACTGGACTACTGCACTGCTTTCTGTCACAGGAGTCAACGATGCTTGCTGGCAGTATTTCTGACGCGTGATTGGCTGTCCCCGCTATCACTCCATTTGAGTGATGTGTAGTTGGCCGAACATGGCGGACCATCATGATTATTTACTCGCAGCATAAAACTCGCCCGAGGATTTATCCACACATTGTATTTTTTTTGTAAAGAAATTAAAGTATAAAAGTGACACAGTTTCCATCTTGAAGCAAAATTTGTGGTACATCATGAGTCTGGCCTCAACGGGTTTTTTGAGCAAACGGGAACATGGCTCTGGAGAAAAATTTCAGGTTAAATTCTTTGATTTGGTGCAATTTAAGGGTTGAACAAACACTGGGTCGATCTTGAAGATTATTGCAGATTTTTAATGAATTGTCTTTTTAATGCTTAAATGCATTTTAATATATATATTTCTTTAGATTTAATGCTTAGGTTTTTTTCATTTTTGGGGTAACATACATTTACACACGCAGTCGTTTTCATCCAAACCCACTTATATTTTGAATAATTAATTTATTTCATCGGTTCTTGCTTTCCCTGGGATTTGAACCAACAACTTTTGGTTTGCTAGTGTATTGCTCTCCTGACTGAGTCACAGGAAAACTTTTTTGTAAATGACTTTAAGTGACTTGAAATTAAAATTTAGCGACTTTTCACTTGACTTGGACTTGCCCTGTTTTGACTCAGGGCTTGACTTGGACTTGTAAAATAGTGACTTGGTCCCACCTCTGGTGTGTGGGTTTATTTTTCACATTTTTGTGAACGAGCTTCTTCTTAGATCATCATTGTTGGTTTTCTTTGATAATGCCTTTGTTCCGAGTTTTCGTGAGACTAGTAACGATTCACAGCAATGCAGAAATTTACAGGAAAATATAAACAGATGGACTGCAGGAAATACAGTGGTTTCCTGTCGTAGCTACTCATTATTAGACAGGATGCTAGCAATATCATATTTTCAGTGTTTTACAGCCGTTGAACATTATTTAGGACAAATGAATGGTCTGTTGCATTTAATTGTGGGTAAAACTTTAATTTCTATCTTTTGTTTATGATTGCTGACTTCCTGTTTGAAAAGAAATTTCTCAGGAAGTGTTGAGTCTTTGTCTTATAAGACGTCTCTGACTCATTGCTATTTGAATTATTCAAGAGCCTGACTTCTATTATACTATGAGAAGACGTGGTGTAGTAATTATTAATGACACCTAGCTAAGATCCTAAGGTCCAGGTAAGTTTCAATACCACACAGTAGTTTGGAGTTGTAGAATGTTTCGCAAGTGTTGTTTAAGTGGTTCGAAGGTGCTGAGGTGATGCATGGCTTTCCACGTGATGAAGTCAGAGCTAAACTTTGAGCGGTGCGTTAGACTCATTGAAATTCTGGATTTGTAGCAAGCATTTTCCTCGAGAAAGCTACGAGAACTGGAGAATGGTAGAACTGGGCATTGCAAATCAACACAGTTTGTTAGGGTTACAATGCCACTTCAGAGCAGTTGTGTAAGTTTTATTGGCTGTTATTAGGCACTTATCTTTGATATTTATGAAAAACTAAGCCAGACCTCAACCTATTCTGAGCAGATGTACACGCGCATTTTTTTTAAATGATCTTGGGCCGATGAGAGCCAAACAGGGGGTGCTCATGGCCCTTTAAAGAAATCCAAAATCTGACAAAATCTGAAGGGCACCTAGGACTTATGCTTGTATTTTCTTAGAACTTTCATATCAGCATTCTTATACAATATAAAGACATGCACACTGTCATGTTGCAGATGGAACTCGGTTAACGTTAGCGTACTTAGCTCTGCGGTGCCACTGCAGGTGCCTCACTAAACTTAATGGTGTTCCAGAAGCTTCTGAAAGCATCGTACTGCAAAAGTAGTGCAATCTCCTCTCACTGCTGTCAAAAAAAACCCTCAAATTCTATTATGTTGCTGTTAGTCACTATTGTTTCTGGAGGTTTAACCCATGCACTCTGAGAGTGCACCCGATTAGGAGACCAGTGGCAATGCGGGTCCGATCTTTAAATTCCTGAACAAGAAAATTCCCTCAATGCTTTATTTGAATAGGAAAATGTGTTGGACTCAGCCAAGAACCCAGTACTCAACCCCACAGCACTGGTGCCAACTAGACTCATTGTTGTTAATCAAAGAAGTTCACCCATTAAGTTGTTTAGAGTTTTATTGCATTGCAAATTCACGACTATCAACCTCATCCCTAGCAGTTGAATATTTGATTAATTAATGCTTTATATCGCTTGTTTTCGTTCCCTGGTGTCTGACATACCCTCAGATAGTTCTAATGCAGAACTCTGCTAATAATATTGTTGCACTGCACTCCAGCAGAGTTAACCATCTAAACAGGAAGAGGAGGTGTGTGTGTGTGTGTGTGTGTATGCGTGTGTGTGTGTGTGTGTGTGTGTGTGTGTGTGTGTGTGTGTGTGTGTGTCTGCGGTTTATGGACACTGACTGTTTGCTGTGAGTGCAGAAGCCGGCCATGTTTTTTGCTAGTTTACAAACTCCTGAAACTACTTGATGTAGGAAATACAAGATCTGCCATTTTGAAAAGCGCTAGACATCAACTGTGGAAGGGTTGGCTGTGCACGACACACACTGCCTTCAATGTGAGCCATTGAGAGCTTTGATTTCTTTCTAGAGATTACGGGGGTCTGCAGATGCCACATCTCCACATTGGGTGAGAGGCTGGGGTACACCTTGGACAGGTCACCAGTCCATCACAGATATTATTTTATATTTATATAATATTAAATTCAATCTAAGTATACTTTTACAAACATTTTATCTCAATGTTTACAGGTTAGACATTTTTACAAACTTTTAACTGCATTCAGTATTCTTTAAGTGATGTTGCATTCACCCCCCCCCCCACTCTTAAATTAGTCGAGTGTATCTCATTATACGGACACATGTGTATCATAACTGTGAGAAACTAAGTCATAATTATGGGATATATTTGTAGTCCCCCCCCCATTCACCCATTCAGCAAGCTCGTTTATGAATAAAGTAGGCAGGTATCATGGGAAATGTAGTTCGTTGTGTACATGGGAGCAGTGGTTTGTGGTCAAAAGTGAATTTTTGTGGACTGTTAATTTTGGAGAATTTTTTTTTATTAATAATTTTTTTTGTGGTGTGCCACCTGAGCCAACAAAAGGGACTGATTGCGGTGGACTGAAACTGTAAGGACGCTTTCACACCTGACATGTTTAGTTTGGTTCAATAAAACTACAGTTGGCTTTCACTTTTTGTACAACTCCTTGGGGCAGGTAAGAAAGCAGCAACTGAACTCTAGATTGGACAAAAAATAGACAAGAAAACATGCTTTTTGAACGAATGCAGATACCATACTTGCTTGCGCGTGGCATAATGGAATGGCGTGAAGTTTATCAGGGCATTTTGCAGTGGAATAGTTTCTAATCCAAGCATCATTTGCAACGTGCACCATCAACAAATGATAAAATGGGGTAGAGAAGTTTTTTAATCGCAGTTTCCTAGTCTTCCTCCGTTGTTTACTTCCTTGTCATGTCATTCTAACCAATCAAAAAGCAATCGAGGAAACACATAATATGTTGTATGTACAAATGAGTGGCCCGTATGAGGTCACATGGTGTGAATGACGACTAAATCTAAATTGTTCCCTTTGGTCTGAACCAAAACTCCAAAGTCCATCAGAGAGTTCTATGTGCGTCTTCTCACTCTGCTAGCTGATTGATCCACCACATTACGAATCAAATCATGTCTCACCAGCCGTTGCCCTAGTAGCTAGCGAGACGGTTGGGAAGTTACAAGCAGGTCCACACACCACAGCAGCTCATCCGATGTTCACCCTGAGCTTCAATAACCACAAAAGGTTCTAAATTACTTCCTTTGGTTGATGGTTTGTGTTTAGCGAAAGAGGATGGTGTATGTATGCTACCCATGTATGCCATTCCTCTGCAGTGTGCACTGTATGGCCTGTATGTACCGCTTCAGCAGGTGATTTTTCTTCAACCGTTCTCATCAGAAGACGCTCCTGTCGAGATGTTAACGTCCCTGGATGGTCTGGACGTCTCTGTGAGATGATTGCACTTCCATCTTTCTTACATTGCTTCGTATTGTATTTTCACTGAGATGTAAAGCTTTGTGGATCTCAAAGTCCTCACCAGATTTTGTGACATTTCTCTTCCATGGGGAGCCAATGCTGACCGCATGAAATGGGAAGGACTTTCCTTTTCCTTTAAGCAATGGCCTTTTATAGTCACTGTCTGCTGGATGGCTGAATGATTAGATTCATCTGTGATTTAATGTCTGTTAATCAGAATGTTGTAGGCTTTCTCCTGATACTACAATGGGGTGCACTCATTTTTGCAACTTGAATGATTGTGTTGGGAAAATCACTTTTTTGTGTGTAAAATTAACAAATCTTGTTTGTATTCAATTGCCCCATTTGTGGGAGAAATTTGCAGTATGTTATCACACAGAACGAATTGATTCTGAAAGGAAACTAATGGTTTTCTGACTAATGTAGTGGGGTGTACTCATTTATACTGAGCACTGTATGTATATGTATGTTTATGTGATTATGAATCAGTCAGAAGACTGAAATGAGGATGTTTTCTAATGCTAGCTAGCTGTCCTTTAGAAAGCTACGTGTGCTCTGATTTGTAAAAGGAATTGATCTGTTTTTGACACTGGATAGACTATAACATGGCTTCTTCTTCTTCTTTTCCTTTCGGCTGTTCCCAGTTTAGGGGTCGCCACAGCGAATCATCCTTTTCCACCTAACTCTGTCCTCAGTATCCTCTACTCTTGCACCAACTACCTTCATGTCCTCTTTCAGCACATCCATATATCTTGTCTTTGGTCTTCCTCTTGACCTCTTACCTGGCATCTCCATCTCCAACATCCTTCTTCCAATATAACCACTATCCCTCCTCTGCACATGTCCAAACCATCTCAACCTGGCCTCTCTGACTTTGTCTCCAAAACAACCAACCTGAGCTGTCCCTCTGATGTGCTCGTTCCTAATCTTGTCCATCCTCTTCCTCACTGCTACAGTCTCTAACCCATACATCATCGCTGGTCTCACTACTGTTCTGTACACCTTTCCTTTGATTCTTGCTGACACTCTTTTGTCACACAACACCCCTGACACTTTTCTCCACCCACTCCAACCTGCCTGCACTCGTCTCTTAACCTCTTTTCCACACTCCCCGTCACACTGGACTGTTGACCCCAAATACCTAAACTCCTGCACTTTCTTGACCTCAGCCCCCTGTAACCTCACTGTTCTATTTCCCTCCCTCTCGTTCAAACACATGTATTCTGTCTTACTGCGACTGACTTTCATTCCTCTTCTTTCTAGAGCTGACCTCCAACTTTCCAGGTTTTCCTCCACCTGCTCTCTGCTCTCACTACAAATCACAATGTCATAGACTATAACATGGCTGTTGTGTATAATAAGCGTGGGCTTAAAATCACTGTTTATAGAGCTGCTGGTCAGAAATGAGAAACACTATGAATAAAAGAAAACAGACTTTTGGGAATTAACACATGTAACTTGAACACATTTCTCAATGTTGTTTCGTTCAGTAGAGAAGGCCTTGCAGGCTCTGACGGCTCAGTTTATTTATTTTTAACAGGGATAAAAACTTATGAAGAATTTATTTTTGGTTTAACTCTGGATTTTCTTCAGGATTTTGAAAGGTCAACTTAAAATGGTGAAGAAATGGCAAGAAAACTTAATTTGTGCTGCCTGAGCTGCACCACTAGGTGGAAGCAGATAGTTTTGTATAGTTGGAGATTGTGTGTGCGTTCGTGCGTACGTGTGTGTGTTTGTGAGAGGTTTTTTGTTGTATATGTGTCGCAGTGATTGTAATAATATAATAAATATATAATTTTTTATCAAGAACATTGGTTGATGAGCACATTACTCACTTTATTTTAATCAATGTTTGGTGTTACTTCAAAGGAACCTTAATCAATTAACACATGCATATCAACCCATACATTTTAAACCTTTGTACACATATTTAAACACTTTTAAGGGATTTTAATATAAAAATAGTTTTTTTCCTTCTACAGAACATTTTATACACAATGGTAATTCAAAGGACTTTACATAAAAACAGAAAAATACAAAAATAGATTCAGAGTTAAAAATATAATCACATGATCAAATCACATCAATAAAAGCATAAAAAGAAATGATTAAAATAGAGGAACAGTGTTTCCCCTAGGATCATGGCATTGGGGGGGGGGGTTGTGGTGTTATGGGTGGTGCGGCAAAACACTCACACAAACACTTAATAGTGTTTATATGTTTCTTTTAATTGCAGTATAGCAATATATTATAATGTCTGAACAATTACTGTACAATAACTAAACAACTGTACACTGAACTAAACACTAAACATCAGATTTATTTTAATATGTTAATTATTCACAAAGTGTGCAGCTTTTGTCACGGCAGAGTATCTTTCTGGGCTTCTGAAAGAACATTTCCAGAGCATCTTGGTATGGATAGTCTGAAACTTCTGGCCCATTTATTGAGATCCGCATGCAGGCTGCAAGATGGTCCCCTTGCAGCCTATTGCATATGTCTGTTTTGACCTGTAAATACATTAACTGTTAGGCTTTAAAAGTGATAACTGATAGTAACAACAGTAAAAATCAACTTAACATAGTGATAGTTTAAAGCAGGAAATGCCATTGTATAACTAACTAGCTAGCTATTAATTAAGCAATTTATTTATCAATTCGTTCATTCATGCTTGTGTGTATTTACTTACTTACTAAGATCAGTCTTGTACAGCCAGGGGGAGTATTTGCCTCTGACAGCCAAGCTGGGTCAAAACCTGTCGTTCTGTGGTGGCTAGACATTTGCTGCTTGTCAGGGGCAAGACATGCAGCACTTGGGCTCTTTTCTGTACTTTGATTCGGAGTAGGAAAGCTACACCGGCTGCTGCTCGCAGCAGAACACGTGCTGTCATCGTCACCACCTTGGGAGCGTTTAAAACACGCGGATATTTTTGCCTGCTGCGACATATTCTCTGACGCGCAGTGTCTGTCCGCTGATGGGTGTGTGTGCGCGCGCATCGGAGCGGAACTCAGCTGTGCGCGATACGGAGGACAATTGTAAACGCGCAAATGTTGAGACAGAAATTACATGCCATCGTATAAATAACATAATGCTATTTAGTTTAATAAAAGAAAAAAGCAAAGACCTGTTGTATATAAATTACTTCTGTCGTTATTGACGAAAATAAAATAAAATTAACTTGACCTTCAAGGGGGGCGGGGGGTGCCGTTGGGGGGGCGGGGCGCCCCCCTAATATAATGGTAAGGGAAACACTGCAGACCCAGGAACATAGAGCTGGAGGAGTTTGCTTTGTAGGTGTGATGGGATAATGAGGGGGTCACGAGCTGGAGATTCGTTTTCCTTAGGACAGTTTACTGATCTCCAGTTATATAAATTCTTGTGTGTGTTGAATCCAAAATTGATGGTGGGTAAATTGAAATGTGCCAAAACCCAATATGCATATTGTAAAGAGCTGTAATGTGGATGAGATGTGGGACATCTCGTATTTGTATTTTACAGATTTGTATTCGTCTTAAGCGGTCAAAAAAGTCGCAAAATCTAGCGATAGTCACTAAGTTGGCAACACTGCCTTGCAACAGACGCAGATTTTGTGTGGGAAAGAAAATAGATTCAATTATTAAAAGTATATTTTCTGTTATGTTTATTTAAAACTGCAGTTTTTGTTTTCTCCCTTAAACAAACAGTAGAGAGTTACCGGTGTATCCTGTTGTTAATTTGGTCAGATCCAGAGCTCAGATATGTGGAGAGAGTTCAATATAAAGTGAATAATTTCTTTCTGACTTCTAAAGCACATTATACGTGGAGAAACATTAGTAAAATTCAATTCTTTGTGGAAACTATTATTCATAAAAATGTAAACTTTTTGAATCAGTTTTTTTACAACAACAAAACACCCAAAACAAGACAAATCTATGAATGGATTATTCTATGGTTTGTCTGATCTGGCCCCAGAAGCTAATGTTGTGCTCCCTGCGGCTCACGAGCTGAAATGAGTACATGACACCACGGGTCTAAACATCAAGTAGACATCATTCAGGCTCTTCTTGTTTTATTTAATAGTTATTTACATATTTCTTGGCCAAAAATGCTAAATACATTTAGCATTGAAGTGAATATAATTTTTTGTACAGTTTTTAATAAAAGAAAAAGAGTTTGGAGGTAGTATAGACTTTGCAAATTCAGTTTCCAGATACAGGCATCCATTTTGTTCATTCTTAGCAGTTGTTTGCTAGCTTTTTAATATCGGAATTATGTCATGATATACATTTTTGCTATATCTTCCAGCCATATGTTTGTGGTTCAATAATCTGGTCAACGATAAAATGTTTACTAAAAAACCTTTGATTTGCTGATGAGACAAAAACGGCTGATGTTCACGAGGCACTGAAGGCTGTCCTCGACAGGACCATCACACAGCCCTAGAGTTGGGCTTCTCTCTTGGTTACGTTCAGCACTTCTCTCTAACTCAGGGTTGTCACTCATTTTCACAGAGGGCCACATTAGCATAATGGCTGTCCTCAAAGGGCCAGATGTAACTTATAAATGTAAAACAATGTAATCGAATGTAATGTAAAATAAATGTACCGGTAACTACTCCTTAATGTTAAATAAGTCATTATTTATAACTTATTCAAGTGACAATTCAGTTACATAGAAACAAGTGTATGCTTGTTGTTCTAATGTAAATCCTTTTGATTTTTATCAGCTTATGAAAACCCACATAACTCCATTAATGAAAGATCAAACTGTCTCAATCCCAATCCTAGACCAAGAGTAAAAAAAAGAATCCTGTCCAAAACATCTGAATAGTCTTTCAGTATCGATTTTACAGGTTGTTTTATTTACAAAGGTCCATGTTTCTTTTTATTCAGCTGTGGAATATTGTAGAGTAGTTCCTGTCCAGCTGAAGACCTCAGCAAAAGATAAAAATAAATCAAGCAATATGTTGTAGGAATCAAGGGCAGTTTTAAAGCAGTGTAATATAACGTCAAAAATTACACTATACATATATTGAAAAACATTATTGTTGGGAATAAACCCTGTGTATAAAAACTATTATTACATATGACTGGGATTGAGACGGTGACACGCCCCCTGCTGTTGCTGTTTGTGTTTCACAACTCACAGGGGCTCTCGATGATGGTATAAACATCTTCTTTCACTATTTACAAGTGTGTCGGTACTAAAATCGAACAGTTTAGTGTGCCAAAAACGGAGGAAGAATGCAAGGAAATAAGGAAAAAAGACGCACTTGTGCGAATGCGGAAGAAGAATCACGGACAAAACACAGTAAAAAAAAAAAACAGTTCAAACACCAATAAACCACCTATTATTACTACTAAGACGATGCTTATGCTATTATATACAGTTTAAACATTATATTTACAATAATTTCTCCGCTAACACATCGCTAAAGTTTTGGCTAAGTCCAAAGGCATCGTTGGGAATTAAGTTTTTTTTTTTTTATATAGACAACTTGTAAGCTTTCGCGGGTCACATTAGATTACATGACGGGCCACATGTGGCCCGCGGGCCTTGAGTTTGACACATGTGCTCTAACTGGTCAACGCTTTACATGCGTCCTTGCACTCCAGTCCAAGGAAAAGAAGATCTCCGAGATGAAAATACTGTTCCACATTAGCCTTTATAACTTTTTTTGGCGTCATAAAGAAACTTGGATAAAGTACAGGCAGAAAAAGAAAGAACAGAGTAGCTAGGAGAAACACACTGCTCTCTCTTCCTCCCACACACAGGATGTGCAAGGAACGATATTGTGTCCAGCTAATGATAAAAAAAAACAGATTTATTTGTGAATAACACTTATACCTCAACCGTACATTTCCTGAACAAATGGGATTGATATTGTGATTGTGGTATAATTTACCCCTCTGGTGCTTTGTGGAAAGATTCAGAAGAAAAAGTTTATATTAGTGTTGTCACGGCACCAAAATGTCAGCAGTCAGTACCAATCCCAGTGACGACACACGGCCCCACACTACTTTTATTAATAGAGATAAACAAACATGATTTAATGTAAATGAAACACAATACAGTGGTACCCCGAGATGCAAAATTAATGCGTTCCAGGGTGTCGTCCGGATCTCGAAGCAAGTTTAACATGTAAAACACCTAATCCGTGCAACGGCTCTCAGAAACAACAGAATAAGTTGATAAAAAAATGGAAAACCAGAGAAAAAGCAAGTAATGTTTCTTCAATCCTTAAATCTACACATTGTTAATGTAATAAATGATAATAAAACAGAATAAAACACAATCAAAATACGTAATACGTACACAAATGTGAAACCTTACCTTGAGAGTGAAGCGATGTGTCGGAGGAGGAGGAACGGATGAAAGAAAACATTACGGCTCTACGTATGAAAGATAACTTTCTCGAGATATTTCATGAATTACTGACACCAACACGGTTTCAAGCACGAGCGCAGACAGATGGAGAGACGCTCCTGAGAACGCGCCACAGGGTTTCTCTAAGTTGTGCTACAGAACAACACTTTCCACATTATAAACGTTATTTCTTTTATGACGCCTTGACTCTAACATTTGTTATAACACATTATTGGTAATCTATACATAATGTTTCACTTGATTTAAAACTGATTTAAAGTGTTTTAAAGCGTATCAGCCCCTTAAAGCGCACTTTCTTCAAAGGGAGAATGGAGCACAAGGACCCGGAAGCACAGCGCTACGTCTGACAAAGAAGCTGATAATAGAGCAGAAATGTTTGTTATTGTTCGTATCTTCAATATTTCTTTGCTATCTTCTGATATTTCTTCGTATCTTTCGAAACATTTCCTGCGAGACCTTTCGTATCTCGAACATTTCGTTACTCGAAGCATTCGTATCTGGGATACCGCTGTGCCCCCCTCATGCACACGGATTAAATGCAAACATCACACTGGGCACAGTGCTTGGTATGTTCTTGCACCAGCTGATGTGCTCTAGAATGTGCTTTCTTTCATACCTCTAGTAAATTAAAGTTGCAGCTAATGAGTTTGCTCTGGTGTCTTTTTGGCCCCCACGATGGAAATGAACCCCCCTGTCCTTTAGAGAACCCATAGCACTGATCTTACAACTGCCTTTCGAGTTGATGTGTTTGTCAAATCCCAATTTTACTAGTATTATGATTTGGATCAGTGTAAACTCTATTTCTGGTGACAGTAGGTGCTGGCCCATCGCATCACTCTGCTGTGACCTCAATAGATCAAAGTGGCTTTGGTGGGCTCAGAACGTGTGCTGGCATATCCGCTCAGAGAGTCTTTGTCGGTTTCCTCTGAATTGCAAGCCCCCCCCCCCCCCCAACCTGAACTGATCTAGGAACAGGTCTTCAGTTTGATCTGAGGCTTGCAAACAGACATCTACAGTATACTATAAACTAGTAACAAAGCTACAGAGTTTCCTGCCATTCAGAAGGAAGTAATAATGAGAGAGACTGAACTAATACTGAGACACTTGAGGCAGATTTTTTTGTTTTTTGTTCATATTTTAATTGCTTGCTTGTCTTTGCTTAAAAATGGTAGAGGTTGAAAAGAGCCAAAATAAATTAAATAAATATGCCATTCATTAATTGATTAAATGTGCCATTAATTAATTAAAAGTGTACAAAAATAATGAATTAAATACAACTTTTCTTCATTAAAAGGTATTTTTCTATTACATTAATCAATCCACGGTCCCCTTGTTGCAGCAGTTCTAGAATTTATTTACCATATTTTCTGGCACATAAGACGCACCCAATTTTAAAAGAGGAAGATCTAGAAAAAAAAGATTCTGAACCAAATACTTTTGTAAAATATTTTATATCAACTGTGTAAAAGTTAACAGCCAAACATGTAACATGAACAGACAGTAAAAGTAACAAAAAAAAATGCTGTAAAAATGTTTTTCTTTGCCCCCACTCATCATTCTAAAGTCCACCATTCGTTATCACCATCACTGTTCCAGTGCAACATTGCCCCCACATTAGTAATACCGTAATAGCTAGTAACATTGTCACTACATTACTAATAATAGCCAGTAACATTGTCACTACATTACTAATAATAGCTATTAACATTGTCACTACATTACTAATAATAGCCAGTAACATTGTCACCACATTACTAATAATAGCTGGTAACATTGTCACTACATTACTAATAATAGCTAGTAACATTGTCACTACATTACTAATAATAGCTAGTAACATTGTCACTACATTACTAATAATAGCCAGTAACATTGTCAATACATTACTAATTATAGCCAGTAACATTGTCACCACATTACTAATAATAGCCAGTAACATTGTCACTACATTACTAATAATAGCCAGTAACATTGTCACTACATTACTAATAATAGCCAGTAACATTGTCACTACGTTACTATTAATAGCTAGTAACATTGTCACTACATTACTAATAATAGCTAGTAACATTGTCACTACATTACTAATAATAGCCAGTAACATTGTCACTACGTTACTAATAATAGCTAGTAACATTGTCACTACATTACTATTAATAGCTAGTAACATTGTCACTACATTACTAATAATAGCCAGTAACATTGTCACTACATTACTAATAATAGCCAGTAACATTGTCACCACATTACTAATAATAGCCAGTAACATTGTCACTACATTAGTAATAATAGCCAGTAACATTGTCACTACATTACTAATAATAGCTAGTAACATTGTCACTACATTACTAATAATAGCCAGTAACATTGTCACTACATTACTAATAATAGCTAGTA
>SRMA01027302.1:351830-417810 GCA_007224835.1 Danionella cerebrum | reverse complement strand
ATGAGGAAAATTCAGTTTGAAATCTCAAATTAAGGATGATTTCTTGTCTTTGCGTAACAGATTGCAAGTAATTTTTGTTTTTTTGTAGTGATAGTTATTCTTTGCTTTATCTATTCACCGGCCCAGTTATTGTGTCAATAAAGTAAAGCTGGAGGCTAAAAGTGAAGTAGAAGGGCCATTTTGGTCATTTTAGATTTATACGGTGAAATATAGCCATGTTAATGAATCATTATAAAGAGCCAAATTTCCCTCAACAACCTTTTATTTGAAGGTTGAATGTTGGGTTCAGCATCTACATATTTACCCATTTAATAGTCTTTTTTATTCCTGTCATGTATTATACAATATATAATGTCCACAATACATAATTCATCTTTTGTTTTTGCATAATTAAATGAGCCTCTGTTGTCCCTATCTGTAATAATATTTAAAATGCTGCTAAAATGTGCTGGAAAGTTAACATTTGGAGCAGCATATGATGATATGATGAGTCATGCTCAGCGACTTTAATTTCATCTATTTTTATGTTTATTTAATTGAACTCTTTCCCTACAAAGCAACAAGCCTAAAGTTGAGCTCATTAAAATTTTGGTGTATTGAGAGCCTTGTGTATTTCTGAAGAATTTCTGGCAGCGTCTTGTGGATTTGGTGTTTTCAGAGCAGAACCCTCCATGAAACGTAGAGCTTGATCCATTTAACTCAAAAACAAGACTAGCTGATGATCCACGAACTCAGACCACTGTCCTTCTGGAAGAGCGTACAGGACTTATTTGGGAGAAAATCCACTACAAAGGAGTTTTAAAAGTTAATACTGTTTAGTTATAACATCAAAAATGTAATTATTACATTTTTTCTTGGATTTTTGGGTCTCTTTCTCTGCATGATCCATCTATCCTTGGCTTCGCAGTGAATCAAGGATTGCTCCTTTGTTGGTCACATATTGCATATTCATGTAATACTCTGCACCACGCACAGTCTGTTGAATAAAATACGTAAAAATTAACCTTCATAGATGTTTTGTACATTGTCATAAAATACAATTGTATAATATAAACTTGTAGTCGTCCTGTAAGTCTTTGATTGTCATTGAACTACGATGTTGATAAAAGCTTGATAAAGCATTTAATGTAGACAACCCATGTATGATGCTCATTTTGGCAGGTTGGGATTCTAAAATGGGACGTTTCAACATAGATACTAGTTTTACAGACACCTTCAATCAATTTTCCAAGATACGCCTTCTCATATTCCCCAAAAAGTTTTTAAAAGCTCTGAAGTAAGGCATGGGCAAAGAGTTGCAAAGTCTTGAAGCTATGACTCCAAATGCCTGACCCTGCTCAAGCTTTTTTTTTTTTATAAGCAACTTATTTGATCAATCGCTAGTGGGTTTTACTGTGTTCATCAAATGAAGAAGCTTGAATAGAAACTTACGAGGTGCAGAATCTCATGCTTGTCTCCTACTGCACGGACATGCCCAGACATTCACTCATGTTGCTGGTAGACGCTGCTTTCCATGGAAAAGAAATGCGATCGTTCCAGTTTGTTGCTCATGGTGTTGATCGAGTTTTAAACTTGAGGTTGATTTTGGGAGTTCCCATATTTTATTGGTTAACTTCCAAGTCTGACAAGTCCATCACAGCAATAATTTGCCTTAAAAATCATTCTTAGAGTTCTTTCACTTCTGTTGAATCTGTTTTTTTTTTTTAAATACAGAACAGGAAAAAGGACTAATGCATTTTATCAATTCTCTGCCTTTGGGAGAGCTCTTTCACATCTCCCTGAACAGAATTATCTGAAACGAACCAAACTGCAGACATGTGACCCCGAAAACACCGTTCAGTGAGAATAAACACGTGGGGAAGGATAAAAAATGAACTCCACAATGGAGAGGCATTTTTAATCACTTAAGACAAACAAAAAACACGTTTAATCATCAAAATCTATGTATTAAAGCCCTCAATAACCTTATCTCTCTGACCTTACTGCAATTCGTTCATCATCCTACACACTTCCTTCTTCCTACTCTGTCTAGCTTGAACCCCTTACCCCCTGGCAGCCCCCGTGGCGCCTACGTTATGTAACAAGCTTCCCATTTCAGTGCGTAACTGCTCGTCTCTCACCTCTTTAAAACTAATTTACAAACGCTCCTGTTGAGGCAGGCTTTTTATGCAGTAAATGTGTTTGCGTATGTTTTGTTTACCCCACTTTATGTATTCGATTTTATTTGTTTTAACCTTGTGTTGATGGATTGTACTCTTTTTCTTCTAGCTTTCTTGTCGATTTGCTGTACAGTGACCCTGAGTGTCATAAAAGGTGCCTGAAATAAAAGATATTATTAAATGTAGTGTTATGCCAAGTCACTCCAAAAGGGGGAGTGAATCAATTCTGCTCAAGCGTTTTATGGTTGTCTATGGGAAATATAACCAGATGATCCTATTTAGCAGTTTCTTTGCGTTAACCCCTCCATATCTATGGTTTACAACGTTGGGAATCGATATATTCCTCAGCGGATGTTTCGATCAGGCTCATCACAACTCCTTTTTTAAATTAGCTGTTCTACGTCATGCACACTTAAGATTTAGTGTGTATGAGGCAGATTTCCCAGCATGCACTGCCCGAGACTGCACATTTGGTTGTTTACCAAAGATTGCTACCAGAGCAACCACAGATAGTGTTGTTTTTGTCATTTGCAAATTTTTTTAAGTTAACAATCATTTTATGTTAGTTTTCATGTGACTCATATAGTTCTGTCACATATATTTAAAAAATAACACCAGGTTTACATGAACAATGTGCCATTTTTAGCCAAATAACAGGATTCGCTCATGAGAAATTCCGCTTTATAAAACTCCAAATGAAGAAATCCATTGTTTCTTGTTATCCATTGTTCACAGTAAAATCACCAGTGCAAGAAGGTGGTGTAAAGTGTTGGATTAATATGGTTTTACATTTACACCTGAAGGTGCCAAAGTCATGACTCCACCCACAACGACTTCTGCCTCATGGAGAGAAGATGCCGTCTTGTCTGGTGATGGAAAAGTGTTTTTTTTTTTTTTTTTTTTTTAGATCTTTGAAGAGCCAATACTCTAAATTCAGCCAGTGTACTTTTTAGACCCGATAGATTTGGAACAGTGTTGGATGGACACTGCTAAATTTACTGTGTAGGTTTCGTTTCATAAGTGCGTATGCAGGCATTGATTAGTTCATTGATCAAAAATACAATTTTACTAGTAACATTAATGATTCACAATGTTGCCTCGTGTATGGTTCATTTACATGGTCATTTTTTTCAGATTTGTTCTAAACATAGGTATGATATAGGTCTTAAATTTCATTCTTAAAGAGTTCTTAAACCTGCAGAAACAGGCTACAGAAGCTTATTTATTATGGTGTTCTCACTACAAACCAACTGTTCCAGAGAACTCTCGGTTCAAGAATGCTGTGAGAAAAGAATGAGTCTGATCAGAAGACCTCCACGAGGATTATGTATTCCAACAGTAGTAACAGTCAGGATTGATGAACCTTTTCCAGACCACAAAATATAAACAGCATCCCATTGTCCATCGAGTTTGTTCACTTGACCCAGGTGTGCTCTATTTAAGTTATCCTCAAATCTCCCCATCCCCCACACCTTATGACCGATTAGCCTTTTAAGGCCTCTACACACCAATCCTAATTTGCACAAACTTTCGTGTGGCTTCTCAGCAAGGGGCTCTTCCTCTGGGTCGAGGAAATTTTGATGTATTGACGCTACCTGCCTGAAGATGGCGTTTACGATACAACTTAGGATCGAATCTTCAGATAGGCGTGTGGAGGCTTTTTTTTAGGCTTTTTGAACCACTTTTGATTAGATCTCTATATTTAAGAGCATGTATTTACTTTGGAGTGGGGAGAGTGTACATATTTCCACGAAAATGCTCTCTTCAAGGAAGTCTCTGTGATATTTTGGCACCTTTGTTGTGAATTCCAGCTCAATTCTTGCACAAACCAACCGCAAACCACACCAATAGATTAAAGTAACTCTGTGAACAGGGTGAAGGCACCCTTATACTTAAATCTTTCATCAACTGGAAGCCAAAAAGTGATTATAGTAGTGGAGGGATGTTTGCTACATGTTTAGCAGTCTAGCGCTAGTTTAGAATCCTGGAGACGTAGCACAACGAGTTATAGGATGGATGAATAGAGAAATTAACATTTTCAAACCAGATTTGAAAATGAACGACTCGCCTCCCACACAGGTAGAAATCTCAGGAGATTACTTAACTTCTCGACAAGTAATGTACAAGGCTTGGACGGTTAGCCAAAGGAGGCTATTAAAATGTTATTTGTATTCATTCATCGTACCCACCTGGAGTTGGCCATCAATAAATGATCTCCTTGCTCTGCCGCTGACCACTTCCTTTAAATTCTCCATAAGTGTATGTGTGATGTGGAGGGATGCTGACATCACTAAATACAGGCTCGCTGAGAGGAACTTAATCTCCCTAGACAGCTCCTGCTAACACACAAGCACCCTGAGAGAGAGCGAGAGCTTGTCTTCATGGATTATTTAGGCTGTTGGACCAAATATGTAAACCAAAGTGAAGGGGAAATGCATGTTAGTGAGTGTGTAGGCCTACGATGGACATGAAATATGTCAAGGGAGTGTGAGTCCTTGTCCAGAGTGAGTTGGGAAACATACCAGTTGCTCTAATTGGGACTCAAAACAGGGCATAGAAGTTGAATAAATTAGAGCTTGTAATGTGTTCTTCTCATTCTTACATCGGACTCTGTTGAAGAATGATCTGGAGAGAGCCTCATCAAACTCCCATTGCTCTAACGGATGCATGATACAGGGCTTCCACAGGGTCCTAAAAAAAAAGTCTTCTTTTTACGATGTCCTTGAATTCTGTTTTTGTCGTTTCTTATGCGATTCATGTTGTTTTTTGAGAGTTTCTCTGCGATTGTGCCACCTCATACACTTTGTGGAAGAGCAGGGTTGGTGATAATTGGTTTGAAAAAAAAAAAGCTGAATATAGTCATAATTGCAATAGATTTATTTTGTCACCAATTTTTTGAACATGCATATTTGGATTTAATATTATGATATACGCTTACATGTCTTAATGGTCTAAAAAGTCTTCGATTTAGTAAGTGATTTTATTTTTTTAGCTTTTTTTACTCAAATTCGTGGTGATTCTTAGAGTAAATGTCCAGCAAGTAGTTTGAAAGACGCTACAACAATTAAAATCTTGTAGTTCTAGTATGGCTGGGCGATATGAAGCAAAAAATATGTCTCGATATATTTTGCTATATCTCGATATACGATATATATCTCGATATCTTTACAGTATTTATAACCCGCCCCCACTCCAAAAAAAAACCCTACTGCAAAAAAAAAAAAATAATACAAATGTCAAAGTCGTTTTTTATTGAAGCTCAGAGGTGCTTCTGCAAATTTTCTTTCAGAAATCCTTGTATACATATTGCCTTTTCCTTCAAAAATAAAACTAAAAAACAGGCAGTGCATAGGAACAAAGTGCTCCTGTAACATTTAGGATATAAACAAAATCCCTGATAACATAAATAATAATTTAACTGTAAAATAATACACATTGCCTTCTTTCATTCAAAAATAAAACAACTCAACTCAAGCTCATCTTTGCAGGACCTCTGTTGTAAGTAACCTTTTCCACTTCAGGAGCAAGCCGCGCTCTCTCTGTAGTGTACAGTCGCGGGAGTTCCTGTCTCGAAAAGTAATGCCGACTGGGTAAACTGTATCTGACTGGGATCAAGTGTTTTTAGCATACGTTTAAAGCCACGTTGTTCAACGACGGATATGGGTGCCATGTCCACCGCTATGTGAAATGCCACGGACTCCACCTTGCGCTCTGTCTTTCATATTCTACACTCCGCGTTATAGAATTGTGGAGATTAGTGGAGCTTTGGTTGGCACCAACTTTCGGCATTCACGGCAGTAGACATCTGTCTGTTGTTCGTCTGACGACTTAAAACCAAAGTATTTCCTCCATATAATGGAGCCAGCTGTTCTTTTTTTGCAACAAGTTCTGTAACCTCCGGGCTGGTTGCGGGCGCCGCCATGTTGATTGAGACGACAGGCAAGGGGAGGGGAAACAAAAGCAAGGAGGCGGGGACGAGCGCAGCACAGAGAAGGCACACAAGCAAAGTGGCGAAAATTAAATATAGACATAATATCGATATGTACGATATGCCAGAATTCATATAGAGTTTAAAAAATATCTCGATATATTTTAAATATCGAGATATCGCCCACCCCTAAGTTCTAGTCTTTAGTCTACCCTGATGTATAAAACGTTAAAGTGAAAAAAAAAATGCTGTGGAATCGGAGACGTATTTGTTTATTTCCATCGATGAATAAAATGCAGTGAAATAAATGTAATTCCAGTGATATCACGTCCAATACTCTGTTCATTGATTCCATCAATGAAATGCAGCTTTTGACTGATGTGTAAAGCTTACCAGATCTTACAACCATTACCTTTTTTGTGATAAAAGATGCTTTCCTTTCTTAGATTTTGTGACATTTTTCTTCCATAGGGAGCCATTGAAGTCCTTTCTTTAAGTGTTGCTTTTTTATAGACACCTGTTAGCTGGACACCCTTTAAATTAATCTTAAGACCTGTGGTTAATTGTCTTTTGATTAGAACGTTGTTTTAAATGCAGCTTTTTTGCCAAATCTATAGTTGGGTTGTACTCATTTTTGCATCATTGGCTTGAAGGAATTTGTTTTAAAAAATCACCACTAAAGGTTTTCTGACAAATTAGATTATACTCATTTTATGCTGTGCAGTCTCTGTCTCTCACCATTAATCCTGACAAAATCTACTTTTGCAGAAATGTAGCCCTAAACTTTCAAGTTACCACCACCATGCTTCACTATTGCCTGCTGACACTTGTTATTGTACAGATCTCAATTTTATGATGGCATGTACACAAAATTCTGGAAAAAAATGTTTAGTGTCTAAAGATCTAAAGTTCCAGACCTGATTTACCTGCCCTGGAGTTGATATACACCTCAGCTGTGGGATGTAAAAAAATAATAGGAGGCTGCTGTGGTGAAACACTTATTTGAGTGACTGCACTGCAGATAACTTCAGATTCTTGGTGTCAAACCAAAGCGTATTCAACCCTTTGAATTCCTGCCATATTTTACAATAAATGACACACATCATGTGTGTCTTGGATGATCTTGTTCTGAACAGTTGCAACACAGTGCAGTGTGATTAGCACGTGTCACTGTGATGGAGCTAAATTCATCTCTCTTTTTAATTCTATTTTCTTTCTACACTTTTCCTTTTTTTGGTGCAAGACCAGGGCTGCTTGCTTGAGAAATTGCGAGACTGTCACTTCGCCACAGGAGCCATGGAATAATGAAAAATCCACACCAATCCTGGGGCCAGTCAGGCTGAACACCGCAGATCTCGAGCCTGAGGAAAAAAAAAAGATCCAGTCAGCTACCCTCAGGGAGCTGCTGCGCATTTCTCTCAGATCTGTGGTCAGTATTGCAGAAAGTCTCGTAATAGTTTAGGCTTGGGATAAATATGGCTGGCTCCAGAACATTGTAAACGAAGCAAGCATGGGTGTTTTTTTTGGCTTGGTTTGACAGAAAGAAATGGGTGACGTCTGTAATTAGGGGCACTATTTTGTGTGCTCAGACTCAGATTCCTTGTGTGACAGCTTGGGAACATGCTCAGATAACAGGGCGGGATAGCGTGTCAACACACACACACACACACGCACACAAACACACACTTTTCTCATAGTGTGAATACTGGAGATAATTTGATGGATGATGGAAATTCAGACAGTAAATCGCTTTAAATATGTATTTCTCAAGCTAGGTACGAGACGGCTGTCCACAGAATCTGACTGCGTGGGCACCGTGGTCAGGAAGCAGGAATTGAGTTTCTGCGTCGTGCTTCTCAGACTAGATTTTGATCATTTGCATTCAACAAAAGTATAGTGTGATAGTTGCATTCTTGGTTTTTGTTTTGTTGGGTCTTTGCCAATAAACATTAAATGTTAGTGTGAATGGATCTGAGATTTGCTTTATGGATTGAAACTTTTCATTGTCGTATACTTGTTTTAGCAGGGATAACACACCTCTGGTGAAGAGTTTTGGTGCAGACTTTTGTATGAAGACTTAAAACAGTGAACTACCATAAGCGAAATATCAGTGGCTGAAACTGAAAGTACTTCACCCCTTCTGAAAATCACAGTTTTTGTTTCTGTAGCCAGGTCCATGCACTTCTCAAAAGGGATTTGTCACATCTTTCTGCAGATCCTTTCCAAGTACTTTAGGATTTTAGGATTAGAAGTCTCTGCAAGCACCTGTTAAGTTTTTGATTTTGAATTTAATTTGAAGTTTTCAAAAAGGTTTTGATGAATAATTTCAAGGTAATTAAAATAAGAACTATGACGCATAATTTGCAAGGTAATAAAAATGTAAAAAAATGCGTCTTTCGGTTTCATTTGAGAGACCTCAAATTGGTGCCATCTAGTGGTGAAAAGAAGAAATAAGGCTTGGAAGTACAAGACCTGTGATATGGGTTTTTCAAAGTTCTAGCACAGAAAAAAGCACAAAAGTGCTTGGAACAGTATATGGTTTAGGAGATTTTTGCCAGTTTTTTAAAACAATTTTCACTTTGTTTTGACCATTGTTTTTGTCCACCTTTTTTTTGCAGTAAAAATGTTCTAATTTAATATGCAGAATTATAGATTTTTTGTACACTTTCAGGTTTTTGTGTAATGTAATGAAAACATATTTGTAAAAAAAAAAAAGAAGCTGAGTTCGTACTAAAAAATTATATCAAGCAGTGCCACAAAAACGGTTTTAAAGGTAATTTATTAGAACAAATTGTAAAGTTGTAAACTCTCAAAAAGGCCCCGCAAGTTCCATTTACAAATCATAGTTTTAGAATTGGCTAGGCTCTTGTGCCAATCAAGGCTTGCCTTGGTCATTTCTTTTGTGTCATTGTCATTCTGAAATACATATTTTAAATTCCCTGCTCAAGGGTTATTTTACCCACACATGCAAAATTAACATAGGGGGAGATACTTAATAATTTAAACAAATTATTTGATAAATAAGATGATTTCAAATAGCATGCCTCATATTGGACCCTTTATAAAGGGGCTGAAAGGGCAACAATTTAGCTAAAGCTAGATCATGCAAAAGGAGGAAAGAATCCATGTCATGTCCGTGTGTCTCAAGTGGAGGAACACGATTTAGTGGGTGTGTATATAGGATATCTATAAAAATGAAACAAAATAAGCATCACTACATTTCTACAGTTCTTGCATGGCTATCGATCCTTCTCTTCAAGGTCCGTAAACACACAACCGAATTCCAATTAATTAATCTTTGCTTTACCATGAAAGTCAATTACACAGAATCTGAATCCACAACCCATCAATGTAACTGTAAAGCATGAACTCTGTAATGCATTTTTGTTTATTTATTCTTCACAAATCAACCCTATCACTGACAAAAACCCAAGATTTTTGCCATTAGCTCATATTGTTTCATAATAGCGATCAATTTGCTTCGCTTGGAGGCTCATTCTTATTACAGTCTTGCCTCATATGCTATCTGCACTGCATTCAATTAGCTTCTATTCAGTGGACGTATTAAAATTACAGGTCCATAATCCATTTAGTGTGATTAATCATTGTCCCCCCTCATACATATTATGACCTTGTTGGACATAGTTTTTAATGTAAAGGCATTAGCGTACAGCCGGGTCTGCAGTTATGGCGAGGTATACTGCCGAGCCGAAACGAGAGGCCAAAGATGCAAAATGCTTGTGGCACCCGTGCCCTTGTTTTAGTAAAAGCACCTTATTTTTCGTTGTGCCTCACTCTCCATTTCTCCTTGTCCTCCTTGCTGAGATTTCGCTGTGTGTGTTTTGAGGGTGTGTGATTAATGTTTACTGTGTGTGTAAGCAATCACTTCTCAGTTGTGCTTGATCTTCTGTCCAGGAGTGACAGCGCTGCCCAGGCGGACGTTACCACGGTGATGCGTCTCGGTATATAAAGATGATTTCAAACAGGGTAGGCGGCAGCGACAGTGTCATGTAAGGACTTTGAGTGAATGGAAAGACCTCTCTAGCAGCTCAAACTATGTCTTAGTGCCTTGCGCATTGTTGCGAAAACGTAATTTCCTTTCCCTTCTATATCATATACATGCAACTTCAATCACAGCTGAGCAAATTGACCTGATTCTTTTGGGTACAGAGCCATTCAAAATGACTCATTTTGGATGATCCTGACTCTTTAAATGATTCTGAGCCACTGCTGATCCCACCCCCTGTCGTAGAGGTTTGTAAACAATGACGCTAGAAGTGGGGTCATGTTCTTGGTCTTGACTGTTAATATTCGTGACATCAGAAATATAGCAATATGAGTGCATCATTTCTGCTGATTAAAATCTAATATTCCACATTCCTGCTGACCACTTGTTTTTCCTTTTAAGTCCAAGTTAAGTCATTTTCCCCATACGTTTTTATTGAAGTGCTTGTTAAAATAAATAGGTTTGATTTAGCTGAAAGGCAATCAAAAGCTTGAAATCGATCAGCAAATTTTGTCACTTATTCGATTTACAATCTTCGGTGCTGTGAAAAGCAGTTTCATTCTTTAATTATTTTATTCTGCTCACTTTAACTTTAATTGAATTTAACATTTTTATGATTTACATTTTTTTTTTTAAATAAGGCTTTTGCACCGCATCACATTTAGAAATATGCGCATAAAAATAGTTTATTAAACGTCTTTCGGGAGGAGTCTATCTAGAGCCACACCTACTTAAACTATTCCATCAACCCTCTTCCATATAAGCTGTTCGTTTCTCTTGTTCCCTGACTCTGTCCGAATCGGCTTCTTCGCTCCCACTTTCCTCCCCTTCACCTCTCATGGGGGTCTACTCGGACGCATCCGAGCAAGACAGCAAGCCTGCACGTTCGTATCTACCACACACGCTTATGAACTTAAAGCAGGTCCAGATATTCGAACTCTTGAACACATTTTTAACCCAATTTCAAGGTTGATTAACTGCATTGATCTAATATATTTTAACTATAAGTGTAACAATACATTGTGGAGCTACAGGGAGATATCGTCTAGGAGCTGTAGTGTATTTGCTTGTGATTGTAGTCACTTCTGAAACTTCTTTACCTTGTTTTACGCAATATTTACTAGGAGACATGTTCTAGAAGACATCCTGGACATCCTCTCTCCTTCACGTAGACTAAAAAAGTAAAAATGAAAGAGCTTATTAAATTTGGTGTTGATCCTATTTCTGTTGAGTAAGCGCACATTACTTTTTTAAACTTGACACAAGCTGCAGTGAGGAGCCAGTGGAGGGAGACTCAGAGAAAGGTGACAGAGGTTCTCCCTCGCCAAGCTCAATAGCTCGCCAAACTAGCTGGCAACAAAATTTTCTTTGATGTTGGCTTTTTTTACATTTTCCTAATGTAATATATACCAACGCCAATGTCCATGAATTTCCTAAGCTATTATATATATATATATATATATTAGGGGTGTAACGGTACGCTAAAATCATATTCGGTTCGGTACAGTGTCTTGGAGAGCTCGGTTTGGTTTATTTTCGGTACAAAACTATAAGAGCTTACAAAATCTTTAATTTGAAAAGCTGCCAATACACAATAGAATTCTTGGATAAAATAAATAAAAATGACACATTTGGGTGATATTTTAAATAAATTGCACTCTTCATAAAGAAAAACACATTTTTTTAAATAAAAAATGAAATACTGCAACTAGTTAGGACCTGAAAACACTCGCAACAGCTTCAGCTTATATATCAACAAAACTAACTATTCAAGTTTTAAGTTTTTGGCTAAAAGATGAACCTATCCACATTTTCTGAAGAGAGCACAGATCTGGTTGCAGTGACAATATCTCCAGCAGTAGAAAATGTTAGATGTGTTGCCTGCCCGATCTCCGTGGAACAATGTCGGCATACAACTTTAAATTTATCCACTCGTCTATCCCCGTTATGTATTTTAACAGAGAAGCCAAAGTGTTCCCAAACAGGAGACCGTAGTGAGGTGGGAGGGTCTTCAAGCTCTGGCTTCTCTTTCGCCGTTGCCATGATGCCATTTCTCACAGCTACCCGTGGCGTGCAGCTGTACTGTGCGTCACTCAATAGCGTCCGTGCGGAAACTCGCCTAGGAACATTGTTCCGCTGCGCTTAATATCGCGCTAATAATAAATTTATATTATTTAATAAAAAAAATACCTAATTATTTCTATGATGAACATAACCAAACCCTCTTTGCCTATTTATTTTCAACGGCCATTAAAAGTCATTGGTAACTCCTTCTATAGTCTAGATTTTTAGCCAACATTTTCTGTGTTTATGAATAATTATTTGCCAAATCTCAACCTGAGAAAAACCAAGTCTTTTTTTAACAGCAAGGACTTTTATGAATGTTTATAGAAACAATGTGAACGTTTACTTCTTGTCGGATTTTAAGGTCTCTGTTGGTTTTTTCCAGAGTGCACCATGAACTTGCAAACCTGACACGTAACGTTAATGTAGTCTCATTCCCTTTTAGTTTCAGATTTAAAGGTGATGTGTCTTGCTCTTTTTCTCTTACTGTCATTCCTTGTCTGCTGGCTTCTCTCATGTCAGATTTCTATCTCGCTGCAGCTCGTAATCTGATGCTCTTTCAGTTCATGAAGAAACATGGCGTGCGCTTTGAACTGAGACTGACAGAGTGTCCGTCAAGTGTTGTGGTGCGGTCATAGAGAACAGAATTTCACTTTTATTTGGTTAAGACGCATTTCCTCATCATAGACTGATTTCAAACCATTGTTTTCCGAATGAGGTTCAAGTTCAATCAAACAAATCTGCTCTCAGATCTTTGCAGGACACGGGCATGTTCAACTCAAGATCAAGCCTAATTGTAAACCTCTTTGTCCGGCTTCCTCAGGGACTCAATGTTAGATCAGAGTTAATTGTCCACTTGATGTATGTCATGTGGTACGATTGATCTACTCTGAAGGGCCCTAATGCAATGACATTCACCCAGGGAGAAGGGACACAGACGGCATGAAAGCCTCTCACTTAGCGAGTCTTCAGCAGAGACGGAAAACAGCCATTTTTTTTTAAGTCGACGGACCGAGCTAGAAAGAAATCCGAGACAAAATAATGGATGCTTCAGCATTTGCTGCACTTTTATAGATCGTAGGGAAGTTCTGTGTTGGGGTAAAGACCTTTAACCCTCAGAAGTCAGGGGACTTTTTGAGCATTTTTACTTCTTTACAATTTTGCTCTAGTAAATTACCTTTACTTTTTATAAAAATAAAATGTTTTCTCTTTACATTGTTACAGATTTAAGGTCTTAGCACATAAAATAAAAAATCAGCTCTTTGTAACATAAAAAAAGATGTTTTAAATTAAACAATAGCTGGTTAGACACAGGGTAATGTTTTCCAAAAAGCTTGCGCTTAAAGCAAATGAGAATATCTCTTGAGAAAGCGCCCTTTAGTTGTTTGATCAGACACTGCTTAGAAATTCATCTTGCTCCATGGTCTTGTGCTCAGGGAAGCACTTGATTTCTTGAAGGTGCCAATAATGTATGCGATTCTCAACCATCGAAGATGAGCTTCCAAGTGCTGCAGAAATACTTTAATTTTCTCCTCTCAAATGGTATTTTGATGGCCTTAGATTTTACAAACAGATCCTCTCTCCCCAGAACCAGTCACCTTTAAGAAAGATTTACAGTCACTACTTGCAGTTTCTCATTTATAAGTTGAGATTAGGATTTCGACAGCCCTGCATACCCAAAAAAATCTAATTCCGTCCAGCTCTTGAAGGCAGGGAAACGAGAGGATGGCATGGTAGATAAGAAACTCAGAGTTCCAAAGATCACAATCGTAACTTTTTGAGACACTTAACTTCTAGGTCCCCTACTGAGACTTTGTGTATGGTAACCAGCTTAAGTTTAGCTGCATGGTGGTCTTGCAGATGCAGTTGTGCCAGCTTTCTCTCCTTAAACGCAGAACAAAAGGAGCAAAACCAGAAGCTTTTGGCAAACAGCCCATTTCTTCTCTCATTCATCACAGTGATTGTTCAGATCAATTCACATTTGTGCGTAACCTGGCACTAACTCAAATGTGTTTCACCACACTGCTATAAATTATGGTACATATTTGCTACCCCTCCAGCTGGGGTCTTGCTGCAATCTAGGTGGTGTGTGTATATTGGTGTCTCCCAAATTGAAGTGGCTGTTTGGACCGGAACAGGTCTACTGGAGACTTCTAGCTAAAATCTATCTATCTACAGTTCACACCAGTCCTACTAGGGGGCAGCACAATACTGTATTTGCAAGTGCAGCACTCAAGATGAAGATTTTTTAGCTAACCCTAGATTCCTCTTTAACACATTTTCTAATGCATTTTGTCATAGCATTCCTTGAGGACATAGCAAAGATTCTTAAGCTGATGAGGAGCGTGTGAACCCATATTTGATTGCGCATAGATGCAAGCATTTCCTCCTTGCAATTGCCTTTGTTTTCTGAAATAAACTCAAACCTTAGACTTTTGAAGCCCTTAAAGTTACATAATACACATTTTTTGTCCATTGTATCTGAAATGTCCCTGTGCTTTCTGAGGACATTGGCAGTTGATGTTTTCACATTGAATAAATACATTGTCCCAAATTATGTCACAATAAAGGGGCATTTCCCCCAATGCTACCAGCATCTGTTGGCAAGAGCTCAATGGCAGTAATTTAATTAAGCATGAAATGGGCCAAACGAGCCCTGTGAAATACAATAAAACATCTCCACCAGTAGAAGAAAAATATCAAATACTCAATTTCTGCACATTACTTCGACGGCTGTCTTTGATTATTTTCTGATTTGAATACAATCTGAAGCGTTCACTACACAACTTGCAATACTACCAAAACATACTGGATCACCACAGTAACATACATCGCTTTCACTTATTGGCACCGCAGAGCGCTGTGATCACTGCTTTAGTTACAGAGTCGCTGTACTGGAACTGGGGCCCGATGGAGCAGCATTAATGGACGGATTTCATTGCATGACATCTGAAATGTTCTTTTGGTCATTCTAAAATTCCTTAACCAAAGTCTATCAAAGTGGTTTGGAATCATCAACTCCCAGAACTGTCTTGGCCAGCTATGTTCCCAAAGAGCAGTGTCCCGCCTTCAATAGTTAGATGCGTTTCGTCTACGTGTTCTGAGATGCAAAATAAGTTAGAAACTTTCATTTGTCTTTTGATATTTGGCGGCAGTTTATCAGGAAGTGACGATTTTGTTCTCTTGGACTCATTGGATGAAAACTGCGTTATTTGTAAATATTTTATGCGATATTCCAGTTTTGCGCGTGCATTTAATTTTTTATAAAAACATGGCTAATGACTACTTTTGAGTCTTACTGTACATTCATTGTGTCGAAGTAGAAACACATTTTCTTTTGTCTTTTATTCTCTTAGACTCTTTTAATACAGATATGTAGCTGGTCCCTATTCCAGCTGTATGTTATTGCTCCAAACTGCAATGATGCACAGGGATAAATAAAGAAGATATTCCTTCTTTGTAAGTAATTACCCATTACTGGTCAGCACAGTCGTCTCCAAGGCACCCGGTAAGCCTATTAATCACCAGCAAAATATTCAAATCCTGTTACTCTGCAGTTTTAGTATGCGCTCCATTTACCTTGGCTTACAGCATCTGCTTAACTTTCACTTGTGCATTGAGACTGTAGCAGCCAAGAGCTTCCATTTAAATTTTTGGAACAAAAAAGGATTGGACTTTGTGTTATATTCTGCTGGTAATCAACGAACAGACGCTCGTGCCAGTTATCGAGCAGTGCAGAGTGGATAGATTAAACACTCCCTCGAGGGGCTTCTGTTCCATCTTTGCTAGCCACTACTGCTGTCTCCAGTTCAGTGCAGAGCTAGCTCAAGCACTTGTCGTGTCCTGTTAGCTGATCGCTCTTGGAAAGCTGTTATTGTCACCCGTGGCTTGATTTGCTATGCACATAATGCTTGGTTAGCGTACCGGATACTAATGCTAACCTTTGATTAACCCTGTTTAGCTTTGAACACAGTCCTAAAATACCCTCATCCTCAATTCTAATGTTGCTGACACATGCAAGCAATTAGCAGATGAAATATAAGGCAATTTTCTGTAAATAAATGATGATTAAGTTATTTTCTGAACACATGTGGCTACGATTGGCCCATTCTGCTAGATCATGAGTCCAGCTGTCTTTCTGCTCTTGTTGCTAGTCGTTCTGTATGCTATGAAATGGTTGACAAATTAGCTTATTATTAGACACTTTCCTGCTGATGGATGTTTTTTAATAAGAGTATTCGTATCCGAGCGTTGGAATATTGTTTTCTAGCTCAATTTAGCATTTTCTTTAAATTATTTTAGGCCTTTTTGGCCGTTCCTTAAAGAAATAAGTAAAAAAAAAAAAAGATGCTGTGTGCATTTCTAGCTTGAATGTTTTGACCACCTGAGATTTTCCCTTGAAGTCAATTTTATTGTTTTTTTGTGTTTCGAGTAAACAATTTTGTGATGAAGGCAGTGAACTCTCGCTTGCCCTTTGGACGTTTCGCTATGAAGCTGTTAGCACAAACTGTCCAAACAATCGATGACTGACAAGACCCCTGACCTGCTATAAAGTGAACAGTTTTATTACACCACAAGGTTTTGTGGTAAGCCACAAACGGAACAGTTACATTAAAGACTTGCATGAAGAAAGTGTCAAAGAGCAAAATATCTTGGCTTTTCAGAAAATGTAACTTAGTTTTTGAGTTACGTTTATGCTGTATCACCACAACTGATATTTAAAATCATTTTTAACCCTATTTTAATCATATATAACCCTTTTTGAGTGCTTTTTTCTACTTTTACCAATTTCCTCTAATACATTACCTTTGAAACAGTTTTTTCCTGGCAATTCCAGCTTCTTTTTTTAGAGTTTGTTTCCATTTGTGTACACAATAATTCCACAACCAAAAAAATACATTTCTGAGCATTAACTTTTTTTTTTCTGCAACAATCTCAAAAATTGAGAACTGTTTTTATATCTCATAACAAAAATCGAAATTGACGAGACAAAAATAAAAATGTATCTTTTTGTATAAAAAACAAAAGCAGAGAAGGTCAGAACAATGCCCTTTCCTAGACCTTATACACTGTTCCAAGCACTTTTTGTGCCTTTGAAAACTTTGAAATATAAGCCACATCACAGATCTTGTACTTCCAAAGATTATCCCTTTTCACAACTGAATGTCACTGATGACACCAATTTGGGGTCTGTAAAACAAAACTTCAAACAATAAATGGATGTTGGGGTGTTATTCTTATATTTGGAAGAAAAGTATGTGTTTTGTTTGTAGATAGCATGTTTTTGTGTGTTGTAACTGTCAGTTAAGAAAAATTACCCAAAAATTAAATGAAGACTTGTGGAATTTACTTAATTTTATTGTCAATTTGAATACAGTAACAATAGTAAGAATGCAAATAAAATTTGTATCTGTGACGGACACCTAAATGGGGTTTGACAAAAAGTCAGACACATGCAACATTACCGCTCCAACACAGATCACACTTGATTTTCTGACCAGGAACCACGTATGATCCAAACCCACCCCTCCCGACCACAAGTGCGCGTTCTTTTCATGTTTTCAGTGCATTTCTTGTATTTTCTCCTTTTTAGCAACATGAAATGGTACTCAATGACCCGATGAGGGCAGGGGAGATGTTTTAATGACGAGATTGCTCAGGTTTGAATGTAAACGTCATTGTTTTTTCACCTCTGTTTAATGATTTGATAAACAAAACTACTTTGAAACTTGTACCATATGAACTACATATTAGCATCGTGGCATTTATTTACGTTTAAGAGTTCAGTCCAAACGTGGATTTAAGCAGTGTTGGTCCAATACAACAAAATGTTGAACTGCTATCATGCAGGTTAGTCACTTACACAGTCGGGTGAGCCCCTATGACAGAGAGATATGAGCATAAAGGTTTTATTGATCCCGGAGTAGCAAGTGCTTGTGCAGAGCTCAGTTCTCCAATTCATTTTCATACGAATCCCCAGTGCTATTATTAAGAAGCACTTGCAACATAGTTGTTTATTTACATGCATGGACTGTATCCATTTCAATGCATGCGGTTTCCTCATGAGAGAGCAGACGTAATTCTGTTGATGAACTTATGCAAATAGATTTGTAATTGAGTCTGCTCGGGGACTTGGTTTTGCATGACAGTCTGTTGATCTGAAATGAGCACTTCTTTCCTTGCTGTAAACAAGATACAAATCATTCCAGAAAACATGGTGGAAACACCTTCAAACATGTGATTTCAGAGAAGCCTCTGTGCTGTTTTACACGATCAGTCTCTAATACAGGGTGACTGCGTACACGGATTACAGTTGTTTTCACTGAATCTCTGTCACTGCGAGGATTGTGTTGTTTGAATCACCCCGGATCAACCCAATCAATGAGATTTATGCAAATTCCAATCCGCTCACATTTTATGTCTGTTTTGACATTTATCTGAGGGAAGCTGTGTTCCTATGTCTTTCACAGTTTGCTAGAGAGAGGAAAATTAAATCGATTCTTTTTTTTTTTTTTTTTTTGTGCGATGCACTTTGGTTTGTCAGTCAAATCAAATCATTAAGTGCGGTGAACTTCTGTGATTGAGCACTAATCTTCTTTTTGGTCCGTTGAGCTCATTACATAGTGTATTGTAAGTGTTTTATAACAACATTTGAACATACATAACATGTTTGCACTTTATTTTTTTTTGTTTTACAGTGGATCAGTTCAGGCACAAGAAATGTCTCCTGAGAGTTTGATGATCACAGATCAAGGAATTGGAGGTAAATCTATTGAACTTTAACATGAAATAGATTGCAAAAATAAACTTAAAAAGTTCTAATTTCACATTTTGATTATGATCATGGGTATGAATGCATAAACCAATGAACCTGAATATATTGTGGTAAATATAATTTGGCTTATGCACCAAATGTACGTAGAACCCTACTGTAATTATTGTTTTGTGGCTTCCTGTGCATTTTTGAGGATCTTAATGTGTTCGAAAAGTTGGGGGTTCGAAATGTGAGTGCTCACTAGCGCCACCTAACAAGTTTCATCTTATGGTGTAAATATAAGTAATATGGATTGCATTTCCAAAATAGGAAGTTAATATTCTGGAAAAACTTCAAAAAATGTCCACTTTGCTCTGTCATACTAGCATCTGTTCATCTCCAAACTCCATCAGTCTTATCTTAAGGCATATGGTATGTTAAATTGCAAAGCTTTTCCGACTTCGTTGAACAATGTGCGAGCTATTAAAAGCCGAAAATTTGCCATAAACGTCATAAATATCTTATTGGTAACAAACTGTGTTAAGAATCCATGTTTGAGGAAGAAAATAAAATATTTAATATTCAGAATGCACATCTTTGCATTAATTTTGATGTTTGTTACAAGAATTTAGTCCAATACAAAATTCATTCTTCGTTATGTTGACTTTATGTTGTAGGTCTTTTTACATGAATGTTTTGTTTTTGTTTTTTTTCTTAAATACATTCATGTAAAAAGACTGATCATAATGCATTGTTCAAAATATTGGCAACTGAGGTGTGAGAGCCCTTTGATCGCTGCCTGCAGCTTTCATACAGTTTGATTTGTGCTTTTGTTTGTTTTGGTATTTGACCAAGAACAGAAATAACTCTAGACTTTATGTATGTAGTACAAAATTCTAGTATAATATAGGATATTATTCAATTTACCCACCATTAAGCCGCTGCAACTACACAATGGAATTCTAATGAGACTAAATACCATGTTTGGATTGGCACATGAAACCTATAACTAAATAAGAATAATACCATTTGGATTTTGCTCTTAACAAATAACAGATTTAAAAAATTGGAAATCCAAGTTCGAAAAAAAAAAGCCTACTATTTAAATGGAAATATATCAAGGATCAACACTGTACTGGACTGTGTGATGTACTTTTATATTGCCTGATCTTGAAACTGCGAATACAGATCTTTATTCTTAATGTTAGCTTGTAATTACTGAGATACTTCAAAGGAACTTGTTAAATCTAAAGCGAACCAGTTCAGTAGAACAGTTTTCAATAAATATTGTTCGATAAAAACTGATATAAAATGGTGAAAGTTTGTAGATTAACACAAGTTTTTGCTTTAAACTATTTTAAGGTTCATTTAAAGATAAAGTAGAATATTGCTTGGAATATTTACAGCTGAAATCAACAAAAACCAACATTCTTTTTCCTGTCTCTCTTTTACCTCAATGCAGCATATGTTCAAACATATCAAATGTTTAAGATAAATAAAGCCACGTTTTCTGTTCAAACATATCTAATGTTTAAGATAAATTAAGCCACGTTTTCTGTTCAAACATATCAATTGTTTAAGATAAATAAAGCCACGTTTTCTGTTCAAACATATCAATTGTTTAAGATAAATAAAGCCACATTTTCTGTTCAAACATATCTAATGTTTAAGATAAATAAAGCCACGTTTTCTGTTCAAACATATCTAATGTTTAAGATAAATAAAGCCACGTTTTCTGTTCAAACATATCTAATGTTTAAGATAAATGAAGCCACGTTTTCTGTTCAAACATATCTAGTGTTGAAGATAAATAAAGCCACGTTTTCTGTTCAAACATATCTAATGTTTAAGATAAATTAAGCCACGTTTTCTGTTCAAACATATCTAGTGTTGAAGATAAATAAAGCCACGTTTTCTGCTAAATGTTCTGGAAAATCTTCTTAGTTGGTTTTGAATTAATATTCAATAACAGTAGACATTCTTGTTCGTTTGGTTTCAGGTTATTCCACTTTGTCATAAAAAGCCTGTGTTTACCACATGCCCATTGAATTCTATAGAAGAATTGTTGTATTGTCATGGTATTAGCATCTTTTATAAAGAGAACAGAAAGAACTTTTATGAAGCTACTTACAGAAATCTAGGTTTAGCTATTTTAAAAATTTTATTTTAATTGGACAGATGCTTGTTTCATTATTTTATGCTGTTTTAAGTGAAGTTTTAAACTCTATTTGTGTCATTTCGTGGTGGGGTTTAGAATGCTGGCGTGTTTGAGGTCATTTGTACAGTTTCTTGCATTGATAAACGATAGTGTAGGAAAATATTCAGAACTATAGGGAGCCTTTAAATTGGGAGCCTCTAAATGGTTGCCTCCTTAGTGAATAAAATGTACTCTGTAGCGAATGGCAAGATTAACAGGTGACCCACAGGAGCAGCCTTGAACTGCAATTACATGGAAGCACTCAATTGATGATTATAAAGTGCGGAAGTAAGTGTTTGCAATTAGACACAGCTTAGTCATTAACCCATATTTTTGAGCAGCGAAGAAAGGAAGCTGAGGGCTGACCTGATGCTCTTTTATGCGTACTGTACATACATTAAAAGGCAAAGTCCTCTGCAGAGAGCACTCAATCCTCCTGGCAATGTTTTGTGCAGCTCTGAATGGGATAAAGCCCAAAATGCTAATTAATTTTCAATACAATCTCCATAGCGCGCTGTTATATCAGCAGTACACCCACTATGGAGATAAAAGTAAAGCTGCTTTCATCCACCAGTCTTGACCCCGCATGTGCTTGGTTTCATTAACCGCATCCTTGATCTTGATATAACTAATCTTCAACTTAATCAGTCTCTACTGGGCCGTTCGGATTAAAGTTTGGTGTTTCTGCTGGGATTTGTTGTTAAATCCTGATCTCCGGTGGGTCCTTTGCATCCTAAAAATTAAGTTTCTTCGTCCTAGAGTGACCTGTGCTGTGTTTATTTAATCCAGGTGGTCCTTGGAGCCGAAAAGTGGTACTTGCCCAATGCTACTCCCTTAATTTGCAGCCTTTAGTAGTTCATTAGCATGGTAATTATGCTGCTGGGAGATGCATGAGGCAAAATTTATACCTGCCAGTTTTAGTGCATGATGCACCAGGCTAAATGCGAGAGGGGTAAGGGCTTCTTGTTCCTTCTAATGAAGCACAAATTTGCAGAAGACAGGCCTCTGTTAATGGAATTTGATGCTAATTATTAGATTTCATTACATACAGACAGAGATGTTTTCAGAGCTCAGTTCCTGCCATTATAGTCTCTGTTTATCTGGATGTGCGGTCCATCCTGTCCCCTCGCTCTTTTGTTCTCTGTTTTTTTTATTTGTTATGATCATTATATGGTATATCAAAATTTTCTGTGGTGTCACAGGACACAGATTGTGTTTGTAACAATGGCCTATGGTGATGCCAGACATTAGGATGGAATTCTGGATGATCATAAATATGAACCTTGCATAATGGTATTTGTTGTTTTGCATGAAAAATTCTCTTTATTTTTTGTGTCTTTGTTAATTCCCATTAAATTGCATTTTTGGCAACAATGTTCTTGGTATAACAATAGCCATGCTCTGACTTGGTCAAGCTTTGAAGTTACTGTATGTTTTCTTGTCTGTATATATTTAATATTACACAATTTATTAACGATACATTTTAAAATGCATGTATTGTAGAGTTTAACATTTAAATTCTTAATAATGTACTTCATCCATGTCTCATATTTATTTATGCAACTAGTGATTATTTTGATTTATTTATTTTTTATTAATTGATTAATCTGATAAAAACTAAACACTTCTTCAAATTGATGTTTTACTTATCACTATATAAACCATAAATGGGGGTATTATTTATGTATAAAAGTAAACAAAAAATAATGCACTTGCCCAATTTAAGATTAGTTTAATGATCTTTCATAAACCTTAAATGAAAGATGAAGTTTGATTTTTGAACTGTAAAACTGTAAAAAAACCAAGAGAATAATTTTACTTTTATTATATTCACTATAAATTAGAACAAAAATATGCTGGAAATATTACGCAGGAGAATTTGGTGAAATATTAAAATTAGAAATCAGAAAAACTTTCTCTTTCTCTCTCTCTCTCTCTCTCTCTCTCTCTCTCTCTATATATATATATATATATATATATATATATATATATATATATATATATAGGTTTTTAAATAATGTAATCTAAATAATAGTAATAACCAAATTAAACTTTATAGCAAACAGTAGAAATTAAAAAGCTAATAATTTTGGTTAAAATGAAAAGAACGGTTATTTGCATTCACTGAATACCACAACAATTGCTAAATGTAATTACTGTTGTTCGCACATTTAATTTAAACTAAAGTTGCCCCATTTTAATTAATCGCCATTGATCATGAGATGATTGCACACAGCGAACAGATCTAGCACGGCTGTCCTGAATTTACCAAACTGTTAAAACAAAACGAGAACCAGGGTAAAGGCCTTCACAAGATGTCACACGGAGGAACCAGGAAGCCTTCTTCTAAAAAGCTACCAGAGCTGAAATCCAGACAATGCTCTAGCCGACCAATGGGAGAAAACATGCCCAGCTACCTTTTGACAGCATACGCATATTTTTCGCATATTTTTGTTGCGATTTCAACAGTCCTGGGAAGCACTTCTCAACCTGGAATACATCTTCCTGACATGGCGAAGTCTCACCATAAAAAAAAAGCACACTGCTGAG
This sequence comes from Danionella cerebrum, assembly GCA_007224835.1. NCBI lineage: Eukaryota > Metazoa > Chordata > Actinopteri > Cypriniformes > Danionidae > Danionella > Danionella cerebrum. Next base: position 394,152 of record SRMA01027302.1, on the reverse strand, counting down.
CTCGTTCTTTGTATGTTGTGGTAAAATAAACATTCCTTTTGGTGGATTTTTGGTTGAGTAGTGGTTGTAGAAGTGCATGTGTTCATGCCTTAGACCATCTCGTTGTGGAGGGGAGTCAACCCTGTGACAACGGAAAGGTTAAATTCGCGAATGGTGAACTTCGGCTTTCTTATTAAAACGGTTTATTTTTAGCAAGTGATTCAGAAACCTTTCACGCAGTTCACCGGGAACATATTAGGAAGGACCAAAGTTGCGAATAGAAATATTCAAAACCTGCTCAATACTTTGTGTGAATTATAGATAAACGAATGGTTATTTTCAAAAACAACGATAATCTACAAAATGGAATGCAATTGAGAAATGGCAACGCTATAAAATTAGTTTTGGGATTTGTTCACATCCAAAGTGTCTTCGTCTCCTTGCTGAGGCGTTTGCTGGACGCTCTCATTCGATGGCTGTAGCAATACACTTGTCAAAACACTCTTCAGCGCCATTTCCCTCTTTTCTTGCCTGACTGCAACGTCATAGAAAGTGGCTGGAGTGGAGCTGAGTGCTGTCTGGACCACGGACAAACAGAGACAAGTACCCGACAATACCAGAGTGCAGAGGGCCGAATGCTGACAAGGGGGCCGATGAATGGGTTTAAGTGGCAATTTCCATATTTTTCTGCATGGTTTCACCTCTGGCTGGGTTACCATGGTGTTTCTGTCAGTGCCAATGATGGAATCTGCCAAAGACCTCTTGCTTGCGCACCAGAGAGGTAATTTGGAGGACAGCTGCTTTGAGTGAGCAAGGTTTGGCTTTATCAGGGTGGCTTACCTACAAAAAAGCGAGGTCCTGGGGCAGGAAATGCTTGGAGATATGTGTGTTACATGATTGCTAGTGACGTGTTCGGAAGTGTTTAAGAGATACAGTAAGTGAGGCTATATTTAGTTAATCTGATCAAGTGTATGAAGGAGAAAAAGGCACTCTTTGCCAGAAATGCAGAAGTGGGTCACTTTGCGTGTTTCAGGGAGTCTTGTGTAATGTTTGACGCTATGCTTCATTGACAATGACAAAATGTGAAAATTGTTTAGAGGCGCTTCGTAAATATTCACGAGGCAGTCTTTTCAAGGTGTAGAAAGACAAGGGAATCCATCATTCCCATCGAGAATGGAGTGATGCTATTAGGAGATAAATATTTATTACTGGTTGATGTATGACAAAGCTTATGAAAGCAGAAGCATTGAACTGCTGAACACACGTGGGTAAAGAATGCAGATTTTAATAAGTAATAGTGAAAATATTAACTCCAGTAAGAGTAACCAGTGCTTCATTTGTCCATGAAGAGGTCCTGGAGCATCATGAGGATGCTGCTTCAGGGAGAGAATTTCCTGTGTCTGGAATTGTTTCCCCCCCACTTTGCACATTGTTGTAATCCTAAATCCTAACCATTTTTTCACGACATGGTTCCTCAAGTTTCAGAACTTTCAGGGTTTAAGTCTTTAATTTGGTGCATTTTAAAAGCACAAAATCAAGTCAATCTTGGAGTTTCCTGAACAGTTTTTTTTGTCTTTTTTCTGGTTAAATTACTTAATTTTGGCTTATTTTAAGGACTTTTGGGGTATTTTTAGCAAAAAAAAAAAAGTTGATCATGAAGGAGGAGGGTTTATAGGAAATGTTTAAACTTTTCAGGCCTTTAAGCTGAGCTCAAAATTGATCTTGAAATCTTAAAATGCACTCTTTAAATTATCAAAATCCATCCAGGGTTTTTTTAATAATCACATCTCTAATGTTAAAAACACAGAATGTAAAAAACTCTAAAATCCTTTGTTTGTATTTTAATACTGTGAGCAGTGGAGCATTTTAGAGTGAAGTGTTCTGGTCAAAAAGTATTTTGGATGACTGTGATCTCATCTCAGTTGGTTGAGCATACACTGCAATAATGTATTTCACCGAACTCAGAGCAAGACATAGTTTTACAAAAATACCAATGCAGCTTGTCCGCTACGTAACGCAGGTAAAAAAATAGGGGTCATTTGTCTGTTTGAAGTGTTTGGGTCTCGTGCTTATGACCAGAAAAAAAAGAGTGAATTTGCAGCTGGGTTTACTTATGTAGCCACCCAGATGATCTGCTTAATCTACAACTTTTGATGCTTGGAGACCGGCTGAGTTCTGCGTACTTCCTAAATACCGCCCTAGTCCTTTATGCTTCAGTTGCTATTTGTCGGATTTGTGCTCATCAGAAGTGTCGCATTAAATAGAAATGAAACAATTACAAAACAGCGATAAAATTAGATATACAACACAGTTTATTTTCAGATTTTGATTGACGGGGAAATTAGTATAGTGTGGGCTCCACTGTATATAGTTTATAGCATATCGCTAGTCATAAGTAACTAAAGTACACATATTTAAATTTAGTACTGTTAGTTATACCAAATATTTACCAGGGTTTCCACCCTTCTTAAGAAGTCCAAAAATCCCCAAATGTAAGCCTTTAAATGTCTTAAATTTAATTAAATTGGCTGTTCTAAGGTTTTTCACTAGTCTTAATTTTCTGACACAGATCTCCCAGCATTTGCAGCACAAGTTGGCACATTTGGTTAAGATGGCTGCCATTTAACCATAAATTAAGTATTTTTTTTCTATTTACAAAGGTTTTAAAATTATGAAAACAATAATTTTTGTGAATTGAAAAAAATCATTAGTTTTTAGTATAGCAATCATACAACCGTAATGGTTCTCTTTTGAGACAAACCTGTTTATAAAACACAGCTTTTTTAAGATTTCATATCATAAGTGCACATATAGGACTAAATACGTTATTGTAAATCACAAAACATGCTAGTTTTAAAGAAATATTTAGATTAATAACATTAGCCGTTCACAATAAAGCCACGTGTTTATATGTTACATTTAAAAATAAGCATAAAATAAACGTAAGTATGATATTCATTTTCTTATTTTTGTTTCTAAATGATCTCAAAAAGGTTTTCAAATTTGACATTGTGAAACCGGCAGAAATCCTACTTTAGTCATTTAAAAGTAACTCATGTGTTGCTGACCAATCAACACTACTGGAGAATCTGACTACCGTTTTCATTTAATTTGGCGTCTGTTGAATCTTTGTCAAAGAAAACATTTGATTGCTTGATCACTTCCACTTTTTTTCTCTTGCTCTTACCTCGTCTTTTTGTGTTCTTTGCTCTCGGCTTCCTATCTTGACCACTCTCTTTTTGGGCTTCATTACACAGGCTGTCCAACTCTGAAATTGAGGTTACATTGGACAAGGGCGCAATCATTCTTTCGAAGCACATTGAACTCACGGCAGACCTGATCTTCTCCATTTGTGTGTTTGTCAGGTTTCACTCTAGATAAGTTGGAACGGGGCAGCTAACTCCGGAATCCAGGGGGCTCCTCTGTCTGCGGCAGATATTAGCATTCTTACACTCCCAGAGAGACTTCTCGGGTAAGTGGTAATGCTTTCTCTTGTGCTTTTCTCCTACTTGGCCATTTTCCTTTTGCTGACCTTCAATGGGGGAAATGGGTCTTCCTTGTCCGGCGGCTGCTGTGGAAGCTCACCAGTGAGTGTGCTGGGGAGGAACATCCATCATGGCTAGGTTGCACGTTTTAAAAATGGTGTTTGTATGTATGAATGGTGACTGATGGTTCCGCCTGTTCGCCAATCCACATTGTGCTGCAATCATAATCAGATGTTTATAAAAATGACTGACGTTGCTCAAAGACCAGTTCACATCAATCAAAGGGAAATTACGGCCATAAATACGGCAATTCTGAAAAAAAAGGTGGTTCTTTGCAGGTTTGACGGTGCTGTAAAGCACTTTTTTCACTTTAAAGAACCTCTTTAGCTCTTTTTGGTTCATCACTGGTTTTCGAGGTGCTGTTATAGCACTTTTATGGCCTTTTTGGTAGCAAAGCAGTTGTTTTTTATTTTTAATGTACAATATACAGATGCTGAGTATAGTTTATTTTTACACTTTTGAAGATTTGTTCTAAACCACATTTTTTAATGTTAGAGCTGGTTGGTTCTAAATGGCACCTTTGAAGATAAGTGATGAATGCCACCAAAAAGTTTCCCCCATAACTACAAGTCAAAGAACCAATTTGTTTCGATATAGAACCTTTAGAGTGTAGTTGCTATGGGAATGATATCGGGAACTAATGAAAGAGAGATGAACCTAAACATGTTGATGGAATATAAAGATACCTAAAAGAACTTTACACTAGTTTTTTTTTTACAAAGCTGTATCTTTTTTTTTTGCTTTATTTCACATAGTGTCCATCAACAGCTGTTCGCTCCTTCGAAGTAAGTCAAGAAAAAAAGGCAATGGAACACGCAAAACTGCTGTGGATTTCAATTAATTAGCTGTTCATGTACACTCGAGGCCTTTTCCCTAGAAATTAATTATAAACTGCTATCAATTCCATTATAACCATAATTAAATCACATGTATCTTCTTAAAAGATTATAGGAGATCAGAGAACACAGATCATTTAAGCAGTTGTAGCTTAACTCTGCCATCTTTCTCCAATTAAATCCCAAATACTTTAAACTTTGAGCACATTTCATCTTAAGTGAAGAATCGAGAGGAGTATTTGGAGGATGGCACTGGAGTTAGCTTAGCTGCTGGGGCATGAAGCTCTTATTCAGCTCTTGCTCAGCCTGCCAATTCCCATGACTCTTGAGGAATCGATAGTGTTTGAACTCTCGCCATCAAGGCACCGCTTTACCACCGCACACATGGTAAAACAGATCAATTCTCCTCTCAGCCTGTCCAGAATCATGACCAGAGGACTTTACTCATCAGGGCGTATCATATCACTGGGTATTAAAGGAACAGTAGTCTGGGGAACCGTGTGTGTGAGCTGTCTTCAGGAGTGTGTGCCATTGTATTTCCTTTATTGTGTCCGTGATTTAATTCTCTGTTGATTTCTTTCTATTTAATGTAGTTAACTTTTTCATATGAAACAAATGACTAACAATACTCATGTCGATCATAGGAATTTGTGTTTGTTTCGTGGAAGGTTTTATTATTCCAAAAAGTGCGTAGGAGAGAGCAGGGAGAATCCGCTTACGTTCAGTTGCTGCTGTTGACAGATGTATGTCAGCGAGGAGATTGTTACTCTGAGCCTGTTCGTGATAAAAGAACGCTTTCCAAATGAAACCAGATCAAGTGGTGCTATGATACTCAATAATTAAACTGCTGACTGCAACTGGTCAAGTTTTTTTCTCTGGAGGCAGTGGCATGCTACAGGGATAGTGCCGTCGTGGAAAACCTGGAAAAAACATGCAATATAAACAGTATTTTTTAAGCTTTGATAAATTATTTCATGAAAAATATAATAAAAATCATTTTTGTTCTGATTTCTGGATTCACCCAGTAGTACATTCCAGATAATATCCTGATAAAAATGTGAATGGTGACCAGTTTTCATTGTGAACCCCCCTCCCCCCCCCAAAAAAAACCACAAGAGTAGACATAGCTGCTTTAAATGCTAGAGGGATGCAAAAGTTTTGGCACCCGTGTACATTTTTATGATTTTCCTTGGTTTTCTGGATAAGAAATTTCAGATTGATCTATCATACAGGAGACAAACACAGTAATATTTGACCAGTGGTTTGTGGAAAACTTGCAAGAACTTCTAAAATATTAATGTGTTTGTCTCTAATGTTATGTATTTAACTAAAATTATTTATAAAGAAAGTCATGAAGATGTACGGCGGTGCCCAAATGTTTGCTTTCAGTGGTAAATCTATCGATCAGCATCATTTCCCTGAGAAAAAATATTAAAGGGGAACTCCTGAGTCACTGAGAGCTAAAGTTCCTGGGTCAGAAAAAATAAAATACTTTTAGTAATAATTAATCATCGTTAGTTTGAGCTTTTTAGAACAGCAAGTACATTCGTAGAAACGACATAGAATTCACTTGGTAAAAATGTCCATGAACTGTTATGCTAATGGGCATGTCTCTAATTGGTACTTGACTAAACACAACGTCATGTGATGATGAAAAAAAGTGATATTTTGACCTATTTAAGACCCCAGTCTCCGCGCTTTGCTTGTGTTCATTCTTTGTTTTTCTGCATAACCAATGCAAATACCGGCACAGAATATGGATGGTGAGATTCATCCCTCCCTTTCTCTCGAGTGGTATTAGACAAGGGTAGTAACATGGGGAGAGGAAGAGAGGGAGAAAAGCAAGACAGAGAAGGCCATTATGGAAACAGGGATGTGTCCTCATGAGCAGGCGGCGGGGTCGGAGACGGCACAAATGAGAGAGCCGACATGGCTGTTCCTGGGGCCTCATTACCTTAATGGAGAAGCATCGGTTCTGCTCGGGGGTTTTCGAAAATCTCCCCTGACGCGATTGCTTTTCTCTGAGCACATGGTGTTAGCAGTGTCAAATGAAGAGGGAGAGAAGGAGACTGAAGCAGGAACTAGCTGGAATTCAAGGGAAGATTTCAGTGGTCAGAACAGTAATGAGGTCCTGATTTCAACTGGAATCCACCATCTCACTTTATAAAGTCGCCCGAAGCTGTTACTGCAGTTGGTCAGGATTTCTGAGCAATGGTGCTTTATACAGAACTAACCCTCAGGATAGATATAAAGGAAGGGCTAATTTATCTTATTTGACTAAATATTTCATTTCTGTAATCTTTTATTCACCCTCAGTTTCTTTTTCAACTCCAGCTTTGAACTCGAAGGTACAAATTCAACGCTCTTCCATTTACCATCCCGGGCATCACTGGCCAATTTTTATCTTGCTCGGCTCCTTCATGACTTTTAATGGCAGAAATCCAAAAGATGAGGGTATGGAGATTTTGGGCAAAAGAATTATTGAAAAGTGGCTCAACTCTCATCAAACTCTACAATGGATTTGATAAAATTAGAACATCAGACTCAAGAACTTTCAACTCGATTAAGCGCCAAGCAAGACTCTATAGCAAATGCTATCTTGAACTTCATTATACGCTGGTTGTATCTTGGAAACACAATTACATAATAGGTTACATAGCTAATTGTCAGCCGGACCACACTTACACACCATTTGCACCCACAACTTTTCCAACAAAATGGACTTGGAGGAGATTGTGGCTCGTGGAAACTTGCACTTAGCTATGGATCGCATGTTTTAATTTCACCATTTTCAAATTTATTTACACTGCCAAAGTTCGTATCTTAATTTCTAGATTATATAACAACTTATAATCCACACTGATGTTCTAGACCGGGGGTGTACAACCTCAGCCAAACACACCTGATGCAGCTTGTTTGAAAGCTTCAGGTCTGAGTCTCTGAGCAGGGTTCACCGGTTCTCTTTGTGTATGTACACCCCTGTTCTAGGGTATACATACACAGTGTGTGGTATACATTTCAAGGGTTTTTAGAAATTTAAAATTTTAACCAAAAAAATGTTAAATGTGTTGTTTTTGTCGAAAATGTCAGATCATTTGCAAATTGCTGGGATTAAAGAACAGCACACGTCCAGTTTTTTGCCCTGCACTGTAAATTGTTAACAAAATGTTTTTTTTTTTTGGTAATTGTGAAATAATTAAAATTTAAATGTTAATTTAAAGCTCATTATCTTGTGTTTACGGAAAAAATGTAACCAATTGAAACCAGTATGCATGAATTTAGTGTTAACAACAAAATACGAATGCTTCGTTTTGAAGGTAGTGTACTCATTTGTTTGCACAGAATATCTGTTTGTTTTGAAAATGTGAACTCTTGTTGCAGAAATTTGCATAATGTACCTAATTGTTAAGTGAATGCAGAAAAGCACTCAGTAATTGTTTTATTATTATAGCAGAAATAAAAAATGCTGTACCTTACGGGTCAAATATTGATCAAATCACACAGTTTATTGAGGAATGGTGTGCTATTACTTTTGATACATTTCTGCCATTTTATAGATTTGTTTTGGTCAATATTACAGAAAAGAACATTTAACTGAGAACTTAATGGTGAAATTCATCTGGTGGAAACCTCAGTTTAGTGTGCATTTGTTGCTTCTAAAGCATGAAAAGCACTGACATACCTTATCTGAGCGGATATTGTCAACATCAGCTCTGCTCCTGCAGGCGTCCTGCTAAAAGCTCACTTGTTAACCGCCAACAAATGACATCATAGCGTGCAATAATGCGCTGATACGATGACCCCGTCTCCTCGATGTTTTCCTTTCTATACCCACGCCGTCAAGGGCATCTTCTTTGAAAGAATGGCATTTTTATCAACGAGATTCCTGCGCTACATGGTTTGCCCCTCAGCTTTTAACTTATACCCAGCCGCAGCAATCCGAAAAAAGAAGAGATACCAAATAAAGAAACCCTTCAGGGAGCACAGGAAGTCCTTGAATGCTGTCCAGCAGATTTCATTTGAGAGTTTCTGAAAAGATAAGAGCAAACTACTTGGTGAGTAATAAAAGGAGAGCAAGTTTTTGCAGTTTAGTGCTTTATAATTAGCACTAATGAGACCTGCATCGCTTTTGTGCTGCTATAGTCTCGGTAACCTTGGAAACCAAGACACTCTTTATATTAAATGCTGTCATGACTCAGAACTTCAAACCAGAGGTAGTTAATGCTGCTTCGATTGGATTATGGCTGTTATCCAGCAGCTCCAAGGGAGAATTTGGCATTGATTGGAATATTTTGGATCACTTACAGTTTGGTTTAAGCAGCTGCATATGGCAGCAGGAAATGGCTTAAAACGTCTTGGTTCTTCATACTAAAAGTAGAAGATTGTGTTCACCACCACACAAGGGAGTGTCATGCGCACCGTAACTTACTGTTCAGATAAATTTCTCAATGTCAAATGAGTTTGTTGTCACAGTACGTATCGAGTGCACTTGCTTCTATGATTCTAGTCACTTCTGCAACTTCTTTACGTAATATTTACTTGGAAAAATAATCCTTCTTACATTTTAAACAAGAAAGATTAACTCGCTCTATCACTTAGAGCAAAAAATAGGATTTACTGCAAACAGGAACACTGTCCCCTAGTGGATTGAAGGTATCGAATGCTCTCATACAAATAAAACTAGACTCTAGCCTTCTCAAAGGTTTTAAAACTTTTTAAAATCAATATAAACTATTTCAATAGGTGGTTTAAAACAGTGTTGTAAAATATTGTGAAGCGTATCGTAGACATAATATTGAGGTATGTATCAAATCATGAGCAGAGTGTATCGTTAAACTCCTGTTAAATATGTAAATAGAAAAAAACACTGCTTTTTTGACTTTTATTTTGAAGCAAATCCACTCATTTTTTCTTTAGAAATAAATAAAAGCTTTTCCATAACTCAAAAATGACTCAATAATAACTCTTTACTTTTACAACAGTGAGATCAACAAACGTCAGTCTCTATATGAATTATAATATATAATTTACTGAATTTTAGTAAACATTTGAACTGGTGCTTTTGCACGATAATAGAGAATTTATTTTTAAAATATAGTGAATAAATGAAAATAGTGTATGCAGCATCGCTAGCATTAAAGAAATAGGTTGCGTATAGTAATGCAGTGGTAGCGCATAGTTTTGAACATTTTAAATGCATTTATTTTAAAAAAAAAATTCCAGTAAGCAAGAAATGCATTACTGGGAAACACTGGTTTTGGAAATTTGAGTTTAAGAACTTTTTCATACTTTACCCAACTGTCTTTCTTAACAATTCACAACTAGAATGAACCTGCGCTTCCTTCCCCTCCCTGAAAATTTCCCTGCCGTAGCCACTTTCCTTCCAATCCAGCAGCATCATCAATAGTCATTTACAGAAGGGGCGCTTTCCAATGCGATAGATGCGATGAAGATTCATAGCTGCTGTTTGAATGAGCAGACGTGTGTATGTGTGTGGGGATGAGAATGGCCGATGCACATTTATTCCTTTTCTGTAATGTGGCCATGCTTGAGCTCTTGAAAACAGGAATAAATCCATGCTCTCTCACAGGTATGATGGAGGATATTGGAGGGTTGTGTGCTGGTCCACTGAAGGTTGTTAAAAGGTCACTCTTACATCTGCGCGAGCATCCATTCCCAAGATACACAGAGCCGTGTTCATCTAATGCCTCTAAAGTGGTAGGTGCCCTTTAACACTGATTCAGAACAAGCTGGCTTTGTACGCGTTTCGAATCTGCAGTGGCATGGGGGGAGGGGGCCATGCTTTACTAGAGCCGTAAATGTGTGTTTGTGGTCTAAATTGAATGTGAGCTCATAAAAAGATCATGAACCGCTAAAAAGGACCAAATAACAGAGTTGAGCAGCTCACGAGCTGCAAAAATGAAAAATAGTGAGAGCTGTGGTTATTTTATGAAGATTCCATGAATAATTGATTCCTGTAGTTCCTAAGGATTAAACTATGCAATAGCAAGCTGAGCTCTGTTCAGAGATAAGCCAGTGATCATCAAAACATAGTTATTCAAGGGCTAATAGAAACATTGCTTCCAAGCTTTCTGAGTAATTGTGTGATATTTAACGGTCTGTTGGTTCAACTGGAAATAGTCTGAATGTAGAATCAGAATGTTGGGATGTGTGGGACTCTACCGTTGCCGTTATATTTTGGAACAGTTGTATTTGTGATAAAGTATTTGAACACAATATCATCAATATAACAGCATTTTTTTCTTTCACGAAGAAGGCTCTGGTTGCTTCCTGTCTCTATGGTCTGGATTGAAACAAAAAAAAGCAAACAATTACACATTAACTAAAGTTTATAGATCACAAAAACAAGTAATAGAAACACAAAAGCTAACATAAAAAACTCAACATCTCAAAACGTTTTATTCTTGTTATAAAACATAAAAAATGGTAATTAAATAAAGTGGTACCCCGAGTTATGAAATTAATCTGTTCATAATGGCACATTAACGTATCTCGACGCAAGTTTTACATGTAAAACATCTAATCCGTGCAACAGCTCTCAGAAACAACAGTAGAAGTTGATAAAAAATGGAAAACCAGAGAAAAATCAAGTAACGTTTCTTCAATCCTTAAATCTACACATTGTTAATGTAATAAATGATAATAAAACACAAGCAAAATATGTAATACCTACACAAATGTGAAACATTACCTTGAGTGAAGCGATGTGTCGGAGGAGGTGGAACGGATGCAGAAAACTACGTATGAAAGTTAACTTTCTCGAGATATTTCACAAATTATGAACGTAATTTTTTACGGCACCTTGACTGTAACATTTTTTATAGTTCATTATTGGTAATATATAAGTAGTGTTTCGCTTGATTTAAAGTGTTTTGAATCGTATCAGCCCCCTTTAGCACTAACAAGCGGATAAAAGTGCAGAACTGTTTCGTATCTTGGAATTTTTTTTTTTATCTCGAAGTTATTTCCCGCGAGACCTTTCGTACTATTGTACACAGCTGGGCGTTATGACCACAAATATGATTCCAAATATGATTTCTTCCATGACCAGTTGTTGACTCCATTTCTTAATAATTTAGAGAAAAGTTACAGCAGTAAATTGGCTCACAATTGAAGAGTGGAAGATTGCGATGTTTCACTTGTCAAAATTGCTTGAACTTGCTGAAGCCACAGTTCGGTACACACAGGTTGTACTGTCACCGCTTTCATGCAGTGTTATCAGTTCCCAGCAAATCATTCCCCCTTCTGAGCTCCCGCCGCTTTGCATACACACACACAAACACACACACACACACACGCACACACACTGGTTTTGCGTTATATGAAAAATGAATATCATTTAAACCACTATAAAAAAGTAAAGCTGTGAATGTAATGAAAATTAATATTAGCTGTGGTTGTCACAAAAACAAACAAATTTTAACCTCTTAAGCCCGAGAGTCCCCGGTACCGGGGACTTGCCCCCTTGTGCGTTACATTTTCACTCATAGCTCACTAACCCTGAGAATAACCCACACATATTAAATACTGTTGTGTTCAGCAGAAACTCCTCTAAAAACGTATCTAATTCAATTTCATATCCGTTAACCACAGCTCGAACGCCATGCAAATAAACAACAACATGTCCGGAGTATAATTCATGACCACGTTTTTGTTTATGTGCGATATGTATCCACAATATAAACGGAAACACCAAAACCATGGCATCAAATGAAAGCTAACAACCAGCTGAATCCAGCGATATGCAACTCATTTACATTGCATGAAGTATTTCAGAGCAGGGAGCGAAAGTTCCCCGGAAAAACGGCAGCACAAAACCAAGCAAGCATGTAAATCTTGTCTTACCTTTGCCGTTTTTTTCAACAAAAAGTTATTTCCATAGCGATAAAAGTCCGCTTGTTGTTATGTCCGGTCAATAGCTTCGTGCAAACGCCATTTTTGATTGTTTCTTTAGCTTTGTGGCGTCATTACGCCACCAAATATGGAATGACTCCCCGTGCGTAAGAGCACGTCTCTCCACGCTGCGCGTCGTGTGATTCGTCGGCGATCCCGTCAGTCTCAAAATGGTTGAGCTCATTGGCTTCCTCAGAATCAGAGCGTTTCAGCGATATATAGAGCTCCCGGATTGGAGAGATGGTCGGGGGGTAGGGACACGCAGAAGCTCGAACGTTGAAAGCGTTTGTGAATGAAAGGTTCCCAAAAGGGCAGCAAGATGGCGTAAATGAGCTTCTACCCCCCTTTTACAGTGTTTCTTTAGGAGTTTTTTTTGCTGAAATCATGTCCCATAAGCAAGAAAAGAAGACTCTGAACGTAGCTGAAGCTTTGGACAAGATTTTTTCCATATTTCAATTATTGTGCCAAATTGTGCCAAACTGTGCCAACATGGATTACGCCTGAACTTTGTTCAATCAAAACCTGTACAGAATATTAGTTTCTTGTAGTATGGACACCAAACTTGCTACAGATGTCCTTGACATGTAGTGGTTACAATTGATTGTGTTTATTTGCTTCGTTATAAGTAAAATAAGGAGATATTGGAGGAAACATGTGTTTTTTTTTTTTTAGGCGGAGTTCATTTTTTTGGCCATTCCAACATCAATTACTCTTACCCAGTGTTCTTGACTGTCAAATTAACTCATCCACACCACTCCCCAAGAACCTATCTTCATTTTGATACCAAGATTTGCAGTTTAGGCCTTGTAAAAGCTGAGAAATGCCTTAAAAAGTAAAAGTATAGGATTTTCGGAAAATAGGTCTCAGGGCTTAAGAGGTTAAACCGCTATAAAAAAGTAAAGCCGTGAATGTAATGAAAATTAATATTAGCTGTGGTTGTCACAAAAACAAACAAATTTTAAAGTAGTAAAATAATTCTCAAAAAGGCCCTGGACTTCTAAGAATCAATTTGTGCAGCACTTTGTATCTTTTTGTTTATTAAAACTTGTTTGGATTGAACAGTAGTCTTAGATCTACCTTTGGTTTTACCTTTTCGCTGTTTAAAATGCACATTTCAAGAAAATTCTTTTTTGTCGTTTATTTATTATTATTGCTATAAATGAATCCTAAACTCCTGAGCCTGATGAATGACGGTCATGAATCATCTGTGAAGTGTGGACGGTCCGCACCTGAGGCTCCTTGCCTCTGCTTGATTTCTGGATCTCCAAGAATTAAACTCGAAGGTATATTGGCAAGGTTTGCACTTGTATCTCTTTTATAGCATCTTCATTGCGTTGCTTTTAAAGGTAATTTAAGCTCGCAGACGTGTTTTTGTAAACCATGCCTCCATGCTGTGTTTAAATCGGCATCGTGAAGCTGTGTGGATGCTGGATTAGTATTCCCACCATTGTAATTCATGCAGAACAAGCCACATTCACATTTGAACTCTATTGTTTGATATAAAGCCAGCTGGAAGGCATTTGTGATCTATTCTCCAGCTGCTACTTGAATTTACAATGAAGTTGTGTTAAATCCTGGTTTGATCTGGTTTCAGGTATGGTTCACTCTCAAATATTGGCTCCTTAGAGAATATTTCTGCCATATTGGAAAAACGAAATCCAGGGTTTTTGTCTCTACATGTCGTAGTTGTTAGCAAATCATGTCTGAAATTCATTAATTATTGGCAAAAGTATTTGCACCTCTCTCTTTAGTTGGATTTGTGGATTGTTGCATTTTGCTATGGCAATGTGCTTCTACATTTAGTGAATTTTCTTCTGAAGAATGTCATTTTAGGTCTTGCTCCTTGTAGTTTTGCAATCATCTAGTTCTAAAGTCAAGCTGAGGTGTGAGAAGAACATTGCAGAGGTCATCGATCTCTTCCTGTGTTTTATTTCCAGTGGTTGTAGCTTTTGACCTCCGTCAAAATGATTCCTCTGAAGAAACTTCTACATTTTGATGGTCTGTAAATATACATTTTAATATAGCTGTGAATCATCTCTTTGTCTGTCTATCTGGAACACTGATCCACTGCAGCGATGGCTTCATTTCCCGTCAAGCTGCTGTATAATGCGAAGGAAAATGAAGCCATCAAAGAGCGAATTCAGTCTCAATCAAATGGATTTTCTATTCATGGAACAATTGCTCTTCTCCTGTAATCAGCAGCCGTGCCATGTTCTCGGTCTTCTGGAGAAAGCTAGTAGAATCCAAGTCTTGGCCGATGTGGAGTTCATCCGAGGACTCCTCCTCCTTCAAACAGCCGCTTACTTAAAGATTACAATCTGTGATTAGTGCTTCTTTGACCAATCAGCTTCGGAGGAGCCACAATTAGAGCTTTGGTTCTGTTATTGAAGATAAGGAAAATGATTAACAGACGTCAGAAGTGGATTTATTTCAGGCAATCTCAAGTTTTGCTTTAAAAAGCACAGCAGATAAATGAACAATTCCAAAGTACTTTCCAATTATCACTTGGGGACTTGGAAAATAAACCAGTAAAACCATATGGGACCTAAAAAAACAAACAAACAATATTTACCACCCCACCTTAAAAAAACTGAAAGTTGCAATTTGCTCATCGCAATATTTTCCAAATTCTTTGGAATTAGTTCAATATTTTAATAAAAAAAAAAAAAATTCTTTTGTTGTGATGTAATTACGTAGCAAGTCTTGTTCATAGCACTGCCCTCTAGTGGTGAAAAATTACACACAAATCAAAGTATGATGTTTGTCACGGTTGCCAAATATATTATTTATGTATTTTACGGCAATGGTTTTTGAAATAACTCCTAATAATATGCATAACAATGAGAAAGTAACGGGTTCCAGATAAGGTTGGATCCGCTGATCCGAAATCAGTTTTGAGGTTAGCCGGATCAGAGCAGTGCGGGGGGGAGCTGGTGGTTTCAGTGTTTCTCTTCTCTCTTTGACCTTTGATTTGATTGTGTAGGATGTGTGCGCTGGCCCTGACAGAGACCTGGAATCGTCCTGCTCCACTCTCTCCATCAGCTGCTTGGATGTCTCAGGGGGATGGAGAACGAGTGAGGTGAGCTGCTGAGTGTGACTCTGAGAGCTTGCTTTATGGAGCTTGTCTGAACAGTCACTTTATCATTTTTGGCATTTGAGTGAACCGGTGAAGCTCAGACCAAGAATCTCTTTGACAGAGCGATGGAGTTTCTCCAGATGAACCTTCTGGCTTGTCAGATGGTGGAGGAGGAGGAGTTGTATCATCAGTGGCACCACCCCATCACTATGGCAGCAGGTGAGGTACATACCGATTAACTGCTATAAGAGTTCAAAACACCCGCAATCCCATCAACATCTCACAGATTAAAGGAATTGCATATAGAAGTATATTCAATAATGTTATATATAATGAATGAACGCTCCAAAAATAAGATCTGTACCGTATGAACAAGTTTAATAGTTCTCAATATTTAAACACATATATTTATCAATTAAAATTTAAATCGTACAAAAAAAGCACGTGACACTTGCTACCGTTAAATGTAAACACTCATGGGACAGCAGTGCATTACATGTTTTAAGTCTCGATGGCGCTTTGTAGTTTTCAGATCTAAAATCCACATCCATCAATATAAAAATATGAATATTCTAAACTGAAACATACGCAGATGTGGAAAAAATGAACAAAATCTCAATCAAATCAACATTTTCTATGAATGCCTTCAAAAACAAAATTCTTGCAGCTAAACTTGCGCAGATTTTTGAAGCATCTCAGCTGTAGGTGTTTCTAACCTCTTTTGAGACCAGGGATTGGTGGGGACTTCTTGTTTTCTTTACACTGAAGATAATATTGAATTCGGCTGCGTGTTTGTGGTTCTGTTGCGTTTTTTCTCAGCAGTAAGAACACCATTAGTCGTGTCCAAATCTGTGCGCTTCAAGAACCTTCCACCATGCTTCACTGTTAGACACTCAAACTTGGCCATTTTTGGATCCCTTGACCTTGTTCCCACATCAGTGCTATGGCTGCAGGTCTTCCGTGAAGGCCGATCTTCCTCGGAATGTAGATGGGTGTACTTGGGTCCCGATGTTTTTGACAGGTTGGAGCCAATTGCACTGCTAGACACCTTAGTTCTCAAAGGGTAATGAGCTTGATTACTTTTGCCGCTGTCGCACTAGGTTTCCCTAAAATTCCTAAATTTGTGCTTCTTCAAAAAAAGCTTGAACAGCACATCGTGAAAGACTTTGTTGATGCTTTTGTCTTTCTCAGCACCCGTATTGTATAATTGGTTAATCGCCTGACTATAGTCCCACTAAGTCCCTGACTATGTGCAAATGTGCCTCTAAGAATTGACGTTGGTTTAAAGGCAAAAACAGCAAATATTGATCTTTTTTTTTTTTTGCTTACTTTGAACAAAAAAGTATTATATATAATTTCAAAAGCATTTTTGTTTTCACAGTTGTCTGGATAATTCTACCTGTAAAATAACATTCCATATTGTTTTTGCATTTGAAAAGCCATGTCAGTATGAGCTTCCGTTGGGACGTCAAATTTTGCTGTTAACATTAAATCTCTAATAATGTATAAATGAAACACAAATACAGACAGAAAAATGAGCAATGCTTTTATTTCGCAGCAATTAAATTATTACGTATATAAGTGTAAAAAAAACTTTAATGTAGAGAACTGCGCTTGCAACGATTGCTCATCTCAGGTCTCCAAACTTCTTCTGACTGTGGAAAAAATAACAGAAAATAGATGAAATCACTGCAAACGTAGACAAAGAAACCTTCCAGAGGCTTGTGGTACATGATCACCACTCACAATTACACAGCCAAACGCATCGGTTTCTCCTTGTCTCGTCACAAAGCAGATAGTGTTGGTTTCACCTGACCCTCAAACTTGTGTTCGGAGCACAGGAAGAACCTTTACACTTTAGTCACCACGCAACGCTTTCAATCTCTTCCTCACAGTTTGACCTGCATCTGTGGTTTGCTTTTGGTGCTTCAAACACTTCCCGTACGAATCGCTCAATAACAAACAGTGAATCTTATGGGAGAAGGAGTTTGTGGAGGTGGATTTGTTCTCCATTCTCATGATTTTACGTCGACTTTAACCTTGTTTCTCTAGAGTTGAACTTTATTGAATAACAAAAGTAATATGTTTCCTTTCAATTTTATTTACTTTGGCAACAGGAAGTCAAGCAGAGCTTGGAGCCTTTGCTCAACCTCACTGCAACAAGGAAAGGACAACAGCTAGTCCTGGAGGAGGTGCGGGCAGGAGTCGAGGATCAGCAGAATGGTGAGTATGCACTGGGTGGGAGGGGAGGCTCTGGGGCACGGGTGACTCACCAGCCTGTGCTCCGGGAAAGGCTCTCTGGAGCACATCCTGAGCAGCTGTCCAAGACCTCTAGGAGAGGGCTGCTATAGGTGGCAACACGACCAGCTCCTGAAGATGATTGCTGAAACCATCGTGGCCGGTAAAGTTGGGTTTGTTTGGACTGTGGAGCAAACCACAGTTCTTCTCACTGCAGCAGTCGACTGGGGGCGCAGAGTTGATCAGAATGGTTCAAGTTTCCAGACCACATCACAGACATTGTGCTCTTGAGTTTCTCCACGACAGGTGGTGATTGTAGAGCTGGCAGTTCACTAGGAGGAGAGCATAGAGTTGGCAAACGAGTGGCAGTAGGCAAAGTACGATATGCTTTGTGTCTCTCAACAGAAATGTTCGAATATGAAATTCGCTCCTGTTCCAAGGCCACCTGGAAGCCCTCACTGAATGCCTTTCCTTTTGACTGACCTGGTCATGCCACGGAGTGTATAAACTCTGCACAGTGAGTGGCCTGCAGAACCCTGCATCCCACTTCAACGTGTTTGCAGTGTGTCTTCCTGCCTAGACCTTTTCCCCACTTCCTATATGTGCTCTTCCCAGAGAACTGTTATCCCTACAATCACCACCT
Organism: Danionella cerebrum; assembly: GCA_007224835.1. Classification (NCBI taxonomy): domain Eukaryota; kingdom Metazoa; phylum Chordata; class Actinopteri; order Cypriniformes; family Danionidae; genus Danionella; species Danionella cerebrum. The sequence goes on along the minus strand of SRMA01027302.1, from coordinate 375,921 downwards.
GCCTTGAAGAAACTGAAGAGAGCACTGTGTTTGTGATGTGATCTGGAAACCTGAGCTGTTTGCCTAAATCATCTTTATCTTCCAGTCCACTGCGGCACTGTGAACCCTGTGGCTAGCTTGGATTTGGCTGCTACCCAGCCGGACAAACCCAATTATTCTGGCCACAACAGTTTCAGCAATTGTTTTCAGGACTTAGTTGCCACCTATGGTGGCTCTCTCCCAGAGCTCTTGGACATCTGCTCAGGATGTCCTCCAGAGTGACATCCCGGAGCACAAGGTGGTGAATCATCCATGTCCCAGAGCTTGGGGGTGGGAGGGGAGGGTTGGGGGTGGGAGGGGAGGGTTGGGGGTGGGAGGGGAGGGTTGGGGGTGGGAGGGGAGGGGAGGGTGGGTTGGGAGGTTGCAGTCAGCAGATCAGCTCTATGTTTCCAGCTTTCTATGATATGAGCCACGCTCTCTCTCTCTCCCTCTCAAGCACCACCCACTCCTCTCCCTTCTCACCCACCCTCCCCCTCCCTCTCTCTCTCCCTCTCTGCTCCTCCCTCCCTCCCACCCACCCACCCAGTTCATGCACCCTGTTGCAGCGTGCCCAACATCCTGCTGATCCGTTCTTCATCAACTCCAGCCCACACCTCCTTCAGGACAGCCTGTCCTAGGCTTTTGTCCCTTCCTTGTCATTTGTCTGTTCCTAAGTCTTGAAGACAATTGCTGAAAACATCACCAAATCCATTACCAAGAATAAGAATAAGGAAATAGCAGCTACCAAGATCAGCCTTCAAGGATAATTGGGTTTGTTCGGCATTGAGAGCAGGTCTGTCACTGCAGCAGTGGATTAGGAGGGTAGGGTTGATCTACGCAAGCAGCTCAGATTTCCATACCACATCTTAACGTTTTTGCGACCAGATATTGTGCTTTCTTCAGTTTCTGGTGGTGAAAGACCGGGAACTGGTCGAGCAATGCCAAAGTAGAAGCTGGAAGATGTTCTGCTAACCTCTTAACGTGGGATGCAGGGGTTCCGCAGGGTACTCACTTTGCAGAGTTTATACATTACTTGCCATGACCAAGGCAGCCAAAAGGAAAGCCGTTCAGCTCACATTGGTAGCATAAGAGAGAGCCTGCAGATTGGTAGTGACCTGACCAATTTCAATTACTGCTCTCCTACCAGTGAAATGTGAGTTCTACAATGAACTCTTAAGATCCACGTCCACTGCTGCAGTGAAGAGACCTGTAGCTGCGGCAGTTATACAGACAGAACAAACCCAATTATCTGGGAAAACTTTTGGTTCTTGCTGCTGTTATTCATGGCCACAGATCTGGGGATGGTTTCAACAATGTCTTCAGGACCTAGGCACAAAACAAGTACAAACGACAAGGAATGGACAAACGACAGCTAGTCCTGAAGGAGGTGTGTGCAGGAGTTGAGAAAGAACAGATCAGCAAGATGGTGGGCATGCAGCAACAGTGTGCATGGACTAGGTGGGAGGGCGACTTGGTGGGAGAACTGGCCGTCAGAACTACAGCAGATCAGCATTATGGTACAAGTAGTCTATGATCTCTTTTCCAGTCAAGCCACTGTCCAGCTCTGGGGGCATGGATGACTTACCAGCCTGTGCCCTATGCCCCGAGAAAGAGTCTTTGGAGCATATCCTAAGTTGCTGACCAAGAGCTCAATTATCCTGGCAAGCTGATGCTATTAATCCTGGCCTTGGCGATGGTTTCAGCTATTGTCTTCAGGACCAGGTCAAGTCGCCAGCTATAGCGACCCTCTCCCAGAGTTCTTGAGCAGCTGTTTAGGATGTGCTCCAGTGAGCCTGATTGGAACACAGGGCATAGGCTGGTGACTCATCCATGCCTTAGAGCTGGATATGGACTTGGCTGGGAAGGACATCAAAGACCGCTCAAAGATCCGCTGAGGTTCTGAGTGCTACATCTCCAACCAAGTCACCCCCCCCCACCCCCAGAAAGGATGTTTAAAAGTTCTTACCATGAATGATGTCATCTCCAGGGTGTACCCCCTCCATTTGGCTGAAGTGTGGAGTTGGAACAAGCAGAACCCTGTGATCCTAAAAAGCAAGAAGTGCATAAAATTAATAAATGAATGACAAAATAAAACATCTTTTAACAAAAATATCCCAGATCTCAATGTATGCGTTAAAGTTATAGCTAAAAGCTGCACCCACTCTATAGTTCCCCTTGTGAAAAATCAACCAGGGTTAGTAAGGGGTTTTTGGTAAAAATGTACATTTTTCAAACCTTTTGTGTCTCAATAATGGTGGAGATGCAGACAAGGACATAAGATTTTGTGTTATTTCGTCTAGAATTTGAGGTATAGACTTTTTTTAATTGGATCAAAATATCCATTTTAACTACATAACCTTCTTTAGCCAATGCTACATGGGTCTACCAAAGAGTGAAGTGTAAAGGTTGCATTACACAGTGCTTCCAGCGAACAAAAGACGGGTTATGTGTAGCACACTAAACTTTGGAAAGCAAGATGAACATTATATTTGTCCGCAAACGCATGTTCATGGATATAAGAGAATAAAGCAGAGGAAGGCGATTTGTTTTCTCTGTTGTTTTTCACATTTTCTTACGCTAAACGACATTATTAGCATTAGGTAAAACAGTGTCTGCTTCCATTGTAAATGAAAAAAAAAAATAAATAAATAAATATGCAAATTTGTCACATCTCCCTATCCCACAGCTAACCAAAACTGAGGTATGAAAGTGCTCTGCTGAGTCTCGTGGGTGTTTTTAAACTTTAAGGACTTTTCCCATTTGCCGTGTTTACCGAATAGCTGTCTGTGAAAAACTAGCAGATTTATGATGATGCCCTAAACTTAAGAATATATATTTTTGAAAATAAATTTGTGGAGGAAATCTGTTCTTATAATGACTGAACAAAGTTTTGATCTGTGCATTATTTTTCCATCAGTTTATTACGTGTTACAGGTCACCAAGAGAAGCTTCCCTCCTGAATGCACTCGTGGATAGACTTCTACAGCATCCATTCAAGACATAATTCTATTAATCTGCATATGAATTATGAGGAGTTGCACGAGTTCAAAGAGCTTGTAAATCCTGGCAGCGGATGGCTGATTTATCGATTGCGTCTAGTAGAGATGCATTCTGCCATGTCCATGCAAGCTCTAATGTTATTGCTGGTCATTAATCAAAGCTGACATAAACAAACTGCATCCGAACATCTTTTACTCACAGCTTAAGACATCTACAGACAGAGAGACAAAGATAGATAGATAGTGAAAGATGAAGCAGCAAAAGGAAGGGAGGGATGACTGTGACTGAGTGGCTCAGTCAGTGTAAGGAAGGCAAAATCAAGGGCTGGAAATCAGGCCTCCTTCAGGAGACACACGTACTGTATGATGATGATGGCCGGTGAAATCTTCCGCAGTCACACTGGGGTTAAATGGTTTGGTTACGAATAGTTAATTACCTACAGAAAATCAGTCAATCAACAATCTAATTCAGAATATTACCATCCGATGATTATTTCAATCACAAGCTAAACATCCATTTCAAACAAATCCATTTTCACTTCTAGAGACACGTTTATCCAGACCACTCCTCAAAAGTTAATATGCCTTGTATCAAGTTACATGTTAATATTCCAACACCCATTTTACCTCATCATACAGCTTTGTCTGGCCCTTTAAATGATCCTGAGCTCCTGCTGATTTACTCGTACACCTGTGAGTATTTAACAAGCCCCTAATGAGTTGTGAAGTCCTGCTAACGGCTGGATTGAGGAAGTAATCAATGATGGACAAATGAATAAATACAATGAATATTGGCGGGTATAATCAGCACTGCCAGGTGATGCTAATCAAAGCTTGGCTTTTTATGCAACGGCGGAGCGTCGCTTACCCTACAGAGCAAAGACCGGGACCAGATCGCAACCAGGTGCGTAACCTCGATGGTAGATAAGATGGCGGACCTTCCGCTTAAGATTGCTAAAAATGGCGGAACGGCTCAGCGCCCTCGACCGGGGAAACTGAGGTACTGCAACTGATACCGTTGCTATTTTTAGATCCCACAGGATGCCATATTACCGGCCAAGCCTACTTGCGCTACTACAAGCAGGAATATAAGTGGATCTAACCAACATAAAAAAACTTGTGAGGTCAAGCTAGATAGAACATTAATTGGGCCACGCTCCCTTCACTTAGAGAATGAGTTCTGATGATCACATTCTTAAGTTAAAAATAATTAAATCCCTACGACCTACCACCAACTTTCCGTAGACATAGAGATTTGGCTGGAAATTGGAATTCCTGAAATTTATATGCTCCAACATGGGGAAAGTACAAAGTCAAAAAGTTTTTAAAAGCCGGACCAAAAGTCAAAAAGTAATTTTTATTAGACAAGCTAGGTCTCTGCTCGCTCACGGTCACTCGTTTGGGCAAGTTACCATTTTCTATTAAGCTCCAAAAAAAGATTTCTCTTCAAGAGGCAAATACGGCTATTCTGTGTACCATGACGGCACACCCTCTATTTAGAAGTTTTGTGATGAGATTCTTTTTCAGAGATGCTTTTTGTATTTGTGGTCATTAACCATTCCCAAGTATTTGGATCTTTACAGCTCAACACATTTCTGCTCAAATCTAAAGCCTTTACAAATGAACCAAAAAGTACCACCTCCCCGGAAACACCAACCTCCATGACCCATAACTCTTCAATCGCTTCAAACTAATTAAGGTTCTGGGAAGGTTCTACAAAGGTTTCAGTTTGTACACAGAGACAGGAAGCATGATCACAGATCTGTCTCTGTTCGTGAGCTCGGTCTCGTCGATTCAGAGCATCACGCTGTGTTCGTTGCCATCTTTAGAAGAACCTGAGAGCAGCACTTTTCAGCCCTATAGCATTAATTAACTGCGCCCTCACCACCCCTGAGAATATTTTGTGCACTACATCAAATGAATGTAAATACATCGTGATTACTGCATTTTTAAGCCTTTAACATGTTTATTGATTAGGTTTCGAGGAAAAAGCTGGAGCTCAGCATTATGAGTTGGCACGGATCTATAAACACTGGCGATGGTGCTGCGTGTCGGAACATTTAAGAGAAGGAAAAAGCGACTGATTCAAGCAGTTCTCGGAGGGCTGTGGGGGTGCACTCTTCAATTAACATTACTTATGTGATAATAATGCATGTTGTGCTAAGATTTACACAAAACTGCTACAATTTTTACCCTCACTAATTTAATTGTCATTTATTAATATACAACACTTCCAGATGGCCAAGACTAAAATGTGGTCCTTCAAATCCTTCCACAAGGTCCAAATAGTTCCAAATGCTGCAGCCAGGTTCATTTCAACCACCTCGGTTCACAACTATCTGAAAAGACGGCCTTCAGTGCAATCAAAGACCAACATATGCAAGTCATTTTTGCCATTGAAAAATTGTATATAAGCAAATAAAACACTTTTTATGTTTGTTGTAATATCCCTTGCACAATTAAAAAAAAAAGTTATTTATGATATAAGAATGAACAGGAGTGATGAGTTTTCACTCGTTTGGCGTGCCGTGTCACCACTGATATGGTTATCTCTTTCTATCAGCCTTAGGCTGCAGGGGAAGGGAAAGCAGTAGTGTGCATGAAAGAAATAGAACTCAGCCCAGGAAGCAGATTTGGCGAGTACTAAAGCTGCTGTTCCGGCAGAAACAGGCCCAAACCTTACTGAACAAACAAGGGATGGAGGGGTTACGTTCTCATTAGTCAATGAATCAAAGAAATGGGGGCTGCTTATAGCCAGCTGGTTATATACTGGTTATATCTGAGCATTCATGTTTATAATTATCTCAGTCTCCTCTTGAAGCTTGTTTAGCGAAACGTCATGTGTTTTTTTTTATACTTTCTGTACATTTTTTTATGAAGTAAGATGATCTTGGATGACTTGAAATTTATTATTATAATTATTATAATGTTTGCTAACTCAAACAGAGAACCTCTTAGACGCTTCAAACAGCCCACACTTTTGGAGTGCATCAGTCTGAGCAGAAACCCATCAAACACTGTGCAAATGTATTTGAACCCTGCTCTAGAAGGGGTTAAATATTGACTAATAATGGCAACAAAAACGAGCATCAAAGAGACAAGGCAGTTAGTTCATGCAGAAATAAAATTTGGTAGCAAACAAACTTTGTATGAACTCAATGATGACAGCATTGCAACCAAACTGTTTACCCTATTGATAAATGGTTGGTTTATATAACTTATCATGACAAGGGAAATATTATATTACGCTACTGACTCCTCCATAGCAACCTGACTACCATAGCATTATAGAGACATATTTATATTAGTCAAATTGGCATGGGGAACCTTTTATGAATCAACTCCTCCTTAGCAAACTAAAAATTCTACCTTTAATTATTCCTAAATTATTCCATTTTTCTTAATTGCACTTTTACAAGCCAAACCTAGTGATTATTAATGTTTGCATTAAAGACCTCCAACACTGACTTTGTTATTTAATGAATGAAACAGAATATAACGGGGAGAACTGGAATGGAAATGAGAATCATGCGATACTTTTTTTTGGTTTGATTGACAACTCTCTGTATAAAGATCCTCTTTCCCGTCATGTCTCCATTTCTCTCTGTTCTTGAAGCTCTAGGCCTGAAGGACAAAGGGAAAAGAGGAGACACTTTTCTTCTGCACGACCAACATTTCCCTGAATATTATTAGCACCTCAATTGAGGCCAAGATCAGGATGTTGTTTGAGAAGCTTCTGACATTGACCTTCATCCAGACACCTCTCTTTAATTCCATTTTCTTGCATCACTCATTTATGCGTTCTAAAGATTTACTACAGCACCGGAGTTTAGCCGAGCACTTCCCATGTAGCCGTGTCTTTCTGAGCACCTGCTGTATTTGCTTGATCATCCTTTTCCCGAGGGACCGTTTATAGTTTTCTATTACGTTCCCATCACATCCCATCGATCATTTTCTTAATGCGCTCGCCAGCCACTTTGGCTCAGTCAATAGTTTTGAAATGGAACTTTGCATGTAATTACTCACAGTTATTAGCCGTTAGTATTTCGGAGAAATTGGGAATGATTAAATTGATCAATTTAGATCAGATGTTCTTTTTCAATTAAGATGTTTTCTGCTAGTGTGACGACGCTACATTGATGGAAGGAATGTATGGCACTTTGCGAGAAACCAGACGATTGATGTAAAGCATTTTGCTGAAAAATAAAAATCTCACTACGATCTCTTACAGTTTGATACAGTAGTACATTTTTCTAGACATCTTTTAAAGTAGTTTCGATGTTTAGAGGTTTTTTTTTAGATTTGTGACCATTAATTAAACATTCTTATAAGGTTTTGACTTTAGAGTACACACACACACACACACACACACACACACACACACACACACACACACACACGTCTGTTTAAACATCAAATCTAAAATCAAGAAGAAAACTACTTTTTGAAATAAAAGGGATTCTTCCACACTGAAGTAGCCCGATGCGGTTTGATCACATGATGCTGATGGTAGGGTATAAACCTGATTCACAGAGAACAGTTCTCTGTGTAGATGATTAAACACAGATATCAAGCGCGTGTCCATCAAAGAACACAGAGACCCCCCCCCCATCCTCTCAATGAAAGGCGAAATCTGGGCTGCTTTCTCTTGAGGGCTGCTTTGACTCGGATGAATGCATCACGGGCTGCTGGATGCTCGGTGAAAGGAGACTGGAGTTCTGAGATTGATACTGGATTTAAAAAGGCGTCCCTTTGTGATGCTCTCACTGTAGCATTTAGCTTTGATACGGATGCTTTTTAATTAAATGTGAAAGGTTTATCAATTAATCGGAAAGGTCTGCTTCAAATTTCTATACGGATGGAAATCAACTAAAAGATGCACAAATAAAGTGAAATAAATAATTTCTGTGTGCACTAATAACCGATGTTTGAGAACAAATACTGAAATTTAGTGACATAAAAATGGAAAGGATACTTTATAGAAAAGCTTTTTTTCTTGGCACCTTATGTTCAGCAAAGCGATTAAAAAAATCAATGTTTTAATAACAAAACTGGCAAAGCATGAAAGAAAATTATCCGCGGAGTTGAGTTCACAAACAAAGCACCAGGTTCTCACCAGTGAAATCTAAACATTCAACGGGTTATTCATGGGAGACAAATACAACTAAAGAGCAGATCTTCTCTAAAAATAAAAGCAAACGTTGTTTTCAATGGGTATTTAACATCCTTCATTATGAAGGTTATACATTTTCACTCTTGAGAAACCTACTAAAGGGAAATGAACCTAAATAAAAACAATAATAAACACCTAATCCACACAGCTACTTCAGATGTTATCATGCCTTTCTACGTCCACTGTCGTTGTTACTAACCAAAGGTTTCAGCAGATGCCTACTCTTGCTATTGTCAGTCCCGAGTAGGTGGAGTAGGTCCCATCATCAAAATTATGATGCAGAAAATAATCATAATTTTCCGCTCACATCATTGATTCAATGTATTTCAAAGCAATGCTTGTAAATGAAATAATAGAAAAATGCCTTTTTCTCGGTTTTCCCAGCCGTCACAGGCTGCTGAAACATATCTGACCAATCACAATGCAGCTTGTTGCTAGGCTACAGCAACTCGTAAACATTCTGGCAGAACGATGAACGGCGGCACTACAGTGAAGTTGCAGATTTGTTGCCGCTTTCGCTCTTAATTTGAAAGACATTGTGCTATGCTTCACTGTGAACTTCCTGTTCCAGTCTATAATGCGACACAAAAAGCGAAAAGAGTTTATTATAAGAGATCTCAGTATTCTTTCTTCTACTTTCGGCTGTTCCCAGTTTAGGGGTCGCCACAGCGAATCATCCGTTTCCACCTAATTCTGTCCTCAGTATCCTCTACTCTTGCACCAACTACCTTCATGTCCTCTTTCAGTACATCCATATATCTCGTCTTTCAGTTTCAATCTCAGTATTGTGTTGTTTTTGTTCTCAATAAACACACAGACGAAGGCTAAAGACATCCTTTGTTTATTCAGAGGAACGACGACAGTGGCCTGAAGGAGAAGAGTTATATTAAAAGCTGTTTATTATTCTATCAACATGTTGAAATGTTTTAAAACCACTCTCAGTGCTTCTGATTCAGTTTATATTCTAGGATATAATCTAAGTCTGGAGAATCTGAAGTCTCCAATCACCTTAAATGGGTTTGTATTCTGGGCGAACCTGGCGTAAGCGTGAGGAGAACATGCACCTCCATCAAGGATATCCAACCAAATGCAAGGTAACGTTTAAAAGTACCTTACTCAGATTCTAGAACAATCTCATGAGTTTTCATTGTTCCAAAAAACTTCCTTTTCAACCCAGACCTTCACTGAACCCCAGCTATCCTAATCCTGGACTGAACTGACCCCAGACTGGTTCTAAAACATAGTCTTTGACAGAAAACCCCCAGTACAGCCACAAAGCTTCATAATAGCGAAATAAACCACCACATATCACTCTTCTTCCTTTAATTTCCATTGTGCCTTTATGTCGCATTCGGTATGACATCACCAAGTTGAATGGGAATCACGCGTCATAAACCAAGAACACCTCAAGCCAAAACTGGAAATACAAAGGCGAACAGTGCAGAATCTGCGGGAGTAGCGGCAGTAGACAATCAAAATTCTACGCCTCCGATCGCTTTCGCTCATCCGTTCCCAGAGCAGAGGTGGAGTCAACGTTTCCTTAGCTCCTAAACTGTGTGATGTAAATAGACGAGCGGTGTTTCCGCAAAACACTGATGTGCTCAAATAAATCCTTTTAAATACACAAATGAAGGATTCAAAGGATGCACTGGGACCCCGAGACCTCATCAGGGTGAAAGAAGCAGACCATCTTCTCTGCATTTTTGCTTGCGAATGAAACTCTATTGATCCGTCGGCCCTATTAACCGGTGATTAATTGATCTCATTTGTGGCGAGCGCAAGACTCCAATCCTGGAATGCCCTTCACATGAAAGACTTTTTCATTTTCATTGCCTCTTTTTGACATCCGCAGCTCGACAGAAAGGGATTTGGGTTTAAATAAAACAAAATAAAGATTTATTCACTTGGAGGAATGCCTGAGCAGTTCTGTAGCGCTCAGCTTGAACCCGTTTTTGCTATTCCTCCGAAACAGCACGTCTAATTGCAATGCCATTTTTAATTAAAAGCCAAGGGAGTCTACTTGGAGTTTTTTATTTTTAAGAAATTTTCCCAGACCAATTTCTTTTTTATTAATGACTCAAAATATGTTTCTGCTGGAGGACTTGTTGATATCTGTCTCCTCTAGCTTAACGGTTATTATATTTGCTCACTTTTGAAGAGACATTTAGCATTCCTGGAAGAGGAGCGATAAGAGGATTCCTCCTTCATGAAACAAAGCCTGCATTTCTAGCTCTTCTGCTTCCAAAACTTTGAAAGTGACCTTGATTTCTGATGCTCCGAAAACATTTGGAGAGCAACTAAGAAGGAAATGCACAGAATTGGACGACATCTCAACAAAATCAGTTCATTTTAAATAAAATATTTTAATAAAAACTTTCAGATGTCAAAGTATTACAATTCTAAATATAAAAAAGAGAGGGAAATTCAATCTTATGAAATGATGAAATCAGAATTTACCAATTTATTCAAGTTATTCTATTTTTGAGGCTTTTTAACAGTATATCTTTCAGGGTTGGGGAATCGGTTCCTAAACAGTACTTTAACACACACACAAGCTTGCACACTTGCATGGATAAATTCATGAAAATTAATTACATCATTTGTATTTACAGCTGTAGTTTAAAATATTTACCAATTTCATCTTGAATACAGATGAAAATGCATTCACCCTCTGTCTGACCGTTGACTATAAGCTACTTATAAGCTTCCATATACACCACAATAGTTATTCATATAGTTAATTATAATAGTTAATTATATATTTAAAAAAAATGTAACCATGAGATCGCAGACAGAAATGGAGTGCCGATGCTTCTCGACTGTTATTGGTCGCAATCAATCAGATTAAACAAAACAGTTACACAGCTTAATGTCCAGTTACTACCATTGATGCTTTCCCCTGGTAACATACTGGTAACGTAGGCGCATTTCTTTCTGAGAACCTCATTTCAATGATGTCGTGAGCACCCGGTGCCATCTCCATACCAGACCGTCGTGCTGAGAAAGAACAAGGACTGGGCACAGCGATGCCTGCATGTGTTGCTCTGTGTTTTCTCACCGGAGTGTGTGTGTGCGTGTGCGTGTGTGCGCGTGTGTGTGTGTGTGTGTTGCGGAGTGTGAAGAATGACTGCAATCTCTGCCTCGAGTTGCTGCTGTAAATGTGAGAAATGGAGCTGTTAACAGCTGTTCTGGAGGATCTCTTCTCTTTCTCAACTGAGATTGGTTCACTTTTAAGATCACCTCTTCATGAACATCTCGAACCAGAGCCGTCACAATCAAGGTTTTAAATTTACAATGAACACAATTAATACAATGCTTCAGTTGCAGCAAGTAATAGTTTGCACAAACTTAAAAAAAATTGTGCTTGATTAGTGGTCAGCCATGTTGTTGGTCAGCATTTGAGCTCCCACACAGCTTCATATTCCACCAATCAGAGCTGGATCAGAAACACGTTAATCGTTTCAAACTAGCTTTATAGAATTTCATTAGATTTCTCGTTAAAACCATGAATCAGCTCTTTTCTCAGTCATCGTACATTCGTTGTGTGAGGAAGCATAGGGTTGCCAAATATTTCAGTCTACCAAAATATCTAGTACTTGCCAGAGATTAAATAAATCCTCACTCACTCGTGCATTTATATTTTTATAATTGATGTTACCTTTGAAGCCAACGGGGAAAAATGATTTAATGTTCTGATGATAAAGTATGTTGATATAAAAACATTATTTTACATTATAACATAAAATATGTTGTATTAAAACAATGTTCAATAATCTTTTTAAAACTATAGTTTTTTTTTTTTGCTCTTTATTTAATGTCTTATTCTGAACATTTGTTATTTATTTAAAGTGTTCTTTAGAAACTAATGTCTATAGAACTTTGAAAGGGCGTTCTAGCATTATAATGCGATATTATTTCTGGGACGGTTTATTGAATTGAGGATTTGATTTAAATTTTATGTTTAGAGTTTTGTTAGCTGTCTTCAAATCAAACAAAAAACTACAAGGAAACCAGATTCATTCAATCACTAACTGGATTTAATCCGAACTCTAAAGTCTTACTAGCTTTTAGTTTTATTTATTCTATTAGTTCACCTTCTCTCATTTGACATTGAACAAATTAAAGTTTGTCTGCCATTTACAAATAGTGTTTTTCATATTAAACTTCTCCATTATTTCGGCAAACATAAACAATACCTCACACTTTTTTAATGGGTTTTAAGGTCCTTTTTGAGTAAAGTTCCCTAACTTGAGGTTGGTTAACTCAAATGCTTTGGGGTAATTGCTTTATAAAACATTTTTTGCGTACTTTTGATTAACTCCGGGAACTTTTTGGGTTACCAAAACAAAAAACCCCTATTTGTAATGTTTAATGGCAACAACTTGAACCGCTCTACTTCAGGAAATCAAACCACACCCACACCATAGCAAGCAGAACGCTGTAAATAACTTGCATATTCTCTAAAAACAACGCAGTTTTACAAAGTTTATCATGTCGAGGATCCTCGTTCAATCTCATCTCGGGCCTTTTGGAACAGCCGTGTGAACTCACAAATCATTGGCCAAAAGAAACTTTTATTAGCGCTAAACAGGCTTCAGACATGCCCCAGTACAAAGATGGAGAGGACACGGAGCGTGAAGCTTGCTTTTCTGATTCCAACTCATCCTTTGTACTTTCCGTCAGTGTCCTCCGAGCGTCTGGGCACATTAACGTCAAGCTAATGTGCCTTTGTACTTCCAGAGGAACGTCATTTATCACACTGATCTTTAGGAAAAACCCATCAGCAGATCGTCAGGGTGTTCGCTACACACACCCTCCGCTCACTCCACTGTTGCTCTTTTAAAACGAGCCATCCTTCAATGCTACACTCATGCACCATAAACTCATCGAGGCCTGGTCATGGGTTTAATGCTGTGCCGCGGTTGCTTTTAGTACGTGTTGTTAATCAGAGTCACTTAATAAACTGCCTCACATCACACACACTCCCGTCCAAAAATATCTATTTACGTGACCGTGGAAATGTTTTACACCGTGTTAAATGGGTTCTTGTGCTTTAAAAGACGTTGTTTCTCTCTAAATTTACAAAATGGAAAGTGAGCAAACAAAACAAAAACTAAAACCTGTTCAATATTTGGTGCTACTTTTGACTTCAGTTTATATACACTTGGAAAAAGTCAGGGGTTTTTGTTGGATTAAAAAAAGGAGACTTAAAACTGATTGAGGGACAACCATTATCAAAAACCAAGGTGAGGTAGAGAGAGAGCTTCTTGTCTTGGCAAAACTGAACAAAATCAACAAGACACAAGGTAGTTTTACTGCATCAACAAGGTCTTTTTCCTTTAAAGAAGTGCAGTGAAAGTGAAAAACATTGAGGATAATATTTGGAAACAGGAGATGGAGAACACATTAACCTTTGAACACTTCGAAAGATGTTCATTAGTTGATAGGGTTCAGAACTGGGAGAAACTAATGGAACCCAGGTGCATCGATCTACTGTGGAGAACTCTGGTCAGAATTAGAAGAATTGCAGACAAAAAGTTGTATCCCCAATGGTGGAAAAAAGCCAAGTGTGCATGAAAACATTTCTGAGATGGAGAAAAATGACAGCATTTGAAATGGTGAAAAAGAGGGCGGTATAATATTTAGTGTCTGCAGGAAATAGTGAAGCATGGTGGAGGTTCCTTGAATGTTTAGGGCTGCATTTGTGCTAGGCGAGTTGGAGATTTTATCAGGATTAACGGTTTTCTCAATGCTGAGAAATAAAAACAGATACCCAGAATTTCTGCAATACTGTCTAGGAGCAGTATGATTGCTCACAAACAAAATCTGCAGCAGGACGACGACCCTTCGACATCATTTTTAGAAACAGGTTAAACGTGTCATTTTGTTTTAACTTTGCTCTTTTTCTTTGATTCAATCACGGAGAGCTTAAAATCCATAGGATTGCCAGATTACTCAACTGTTTACTAAAAAGGAGAGTTATTAAATTTGCTGCTGATGTATTATATAAACACTGCTATAATTACCTGCTACCACCACGTTTTTCTCTCTATAGCGTGCAGTAAGTTCCGGTTCTTACACACTTTTTTCCTCAACTTTTTCTCTAAACTCCAATATAGTAACTCCAAGGTGCGTCTCTGTGCAAGTAGCTCATTAAAACAAAGGCCATCTACAAAAAAATAAAAATAATTTTACGGGGCACTGCAGAATACTTACAAACCTTTGTCCAAACCGCGGAACACTCTCTGCATTAAACAATAATATTTGGTATTGTTCTTTTTTTAACAGATGCAGTTTTTTTTCTCACATCTTTTGTCAAACAAAATCTTTTAAAGTCTAAATTCTAATCCCGTGTCCAAATATTAAGTGATTACATTTGCTGACACTAGTCCTCTTGTCTATTTTCTCTCGAGCCAGCTCTCACCACGTTATTGACGCTTCAGTGTGTGATCAACCGGCTGAAGTCTGTATCTGGAGAATTTAGATTTTTTTCCCCACAGATGGAGCTACTTTTTTTTTTTTTGGTTTCCTGGACATCCAATGTTGTGCTTTTGTTATGAATAAAATACAAAGATTGCCACATCCCAGTCTTACCGGCAAACACCTTGCTACAAAGTTTATCGATGTCGAGACGATAATCACATGGCGGAAACGCAATACATCAAGAGATGGTGAAAACGATCTGCTGCAGCTCAGCATTTCAGAAACTGGAATTTTCAGGCACAACCGTCTCTAGGGGTTCCAGAAAATGGTAGTTTTGGGGTGCAAATGCTCGACTGGTTCGAGGTGACAGGAATTGTGTATATATAGTCATTTATTACTTGTGCCAAATCTGTTTTTCTGTTCACCTGTAGATGTTTCCCTTTAAACACCATCAAGTAATCTCAGAGAAATACCAAGACTAACACAAACAAGAAATTCTCCAATGAACCCTAATTAGAGCGTTTGAGAAAATTCCATCCCTGAGACATGTCAAAATGACTTCAAAGCTACTCGCCGAACTTTCCAATACAAAGAGAAGGAAACATGCGGCTGCATGAAGAACAGAGGATAGCTGGGATGACATTATGCATGAGAAACACGGATGGAGAGTAACGTCTTTGTCCATGACTTTGCAGTTCTTCTTGGACAGAACATTGATCTTTTGAAAACTCTCCAACAAAAGGCTTCTTTGAGCGAACAGAAAAAGAGTGAGAGGTACAGAGGAGCTTTATAGTTAGCTCTGCGTTCCTGGAGTGCATTTTTTTATGATAAAGGCCAGAACACACTGTTGTAAGTGATGCTTTGACGTGTGCGCAGCTGGAGTTCAGTTTAGTCCACCCACTGTGGATAGCTGGTAAAACCTGCACAGAATGTCAGAATTACTGAATATTCTTTCCACCAGTGGAATCTGCTTCAGAGATGAGACATCCTTCATGTCCGTGCATCGTTTTTATGATTTCAAATGAATACAAGCTCTACTTAACGTAATTCCACTGCTTACATACAAACATGAATAATTTAGCTCCGAAAGTACAAAAAATAGAATCATGACAATGTTGCATAAATAAATTATAATCGGCTATTAGCAATCGGTCACCTACTGCACACAAATCCCCATGTTTCATACCAATCAGCCCCAGCTGCAGAAAATCCCACCAGACGTTCTACAGAGGGAGCTTTTCTTCAATCTAGATTTCCTCCACCAAGCGCTGAATTCAGTTATGCTTTTAATTCCCTCCATCTTGCTTCTAATTTCTCTCCATTTTCCCCTCCACTTAACGACATTTAATCTGCACGTGCCATCAGAGAGTATTGTCTTTCTGCAATTAGTCTGATGAGCAGATTTAGCCATTAGCGCTTTAATTAGCGCAGTGAACACGAGCAATCAAAGAGCGTGCTCGCTACCTCCTAAACCTAAACTTCTGTCTCAGAAATGAAGAAATCTGCTAAACATCTGATTTCTAGGCAGCGATGGCGTGTGGATTTGAATATTAAATTGCTGTATTAGAATTAATAAGTTCTTCTCCCCTTTTTCTTATGTGACAAAAAGTTTAGCTATACATCGAGAAAGATTTGCATATTTGAGCACAAAGACAAAAGGAGAAATGTTTTAGTAAAAATAAAAAGTCACAAGTCATTTTAGTCCCATGCAACTTCAATCGTCACACAGGAAGTTCTCAATCTTTATTTCTTACCACTGAAACCTGATGTGAAGAAATAGAGGATGTAGTTTTATTTTCAATTAAGAATACAGCTGTATAATCATTTTACTGCCTATTTCTATTAAAATAAACATTTATTAGCGGCTGTTGTCAATGAACTTGAATGAAAAAACTGAGAATTGTATTAGTACTTTTATAGGATTAAAGAAAGCTATTATTCTTAAGGCTTTTTAAAATATTCAGTCTGGCAAAGCAAGCTTCACACTTATTTTACTCACTCAAAACATTCTCAATAATTTACTTCTCACCACTGAAACCTGATGTGAGGAAATAGAGGATGTCGTCAATGAACAAAGAGAATTTTATTTAGATTTATTTATTTTTTCTCATGCAAAACTATTATTCTAAAGTTTTTTTTTAATTCCTTAGCCAGTAGAAAAAAGCTACCAAGGTTATCCGTGCATTTATCAACACTTATTTGAATGAACTGCAGAAAATTCACAGAATACAGTGGAAATTCAATGGCAGCTACAGCAAAATTACAGAAGGTTTGTTTACTTTCTTTTATTCTGACCAGCACAGACAGACAGGGCTTGTTTGTTGATGAAGATGCATGAATATGGCCAATCAGAGAACAATACAATGCTGTATTCAAATTTAAACTGAAAAATTAAACTGACCTTGAACAGCTGGCGATAAGCAGAAACTTTAATCTTTAGAGGAGTATTCAGTGAAAGCCAGAGCTGCAAGATGATTTCATTTCTGCTGATCCTGAATCTGTCGACACTGTGTCTGATCTCTGTTTGCTCTTGTGTCTTCTTCATTTCACAAAACCAGACTATGGTTTTGTGCTCAGACTATGATGTGTCCTCTGTAGGGATGCTTCCTTTTGTCAAAATAGTTTCTCAAAGCAAATTTTATTTCCCTTTTGGAACATTTTTTTTTTTCAAATAACACATTTGAATGATCTACAAGCCATAAAAATCTGAAATAAAAAATTGTTTTATTGATTATTCCATAGATTTTTAACAACATTTGTATTTTAGTTTGATTAAATTTTACACAAATTTTTACCCATTTAAAGTAGTGTTTTATAACGGTCCTTGTCTACTAATTTAAAGCAGAAGTATTTTCTCTCAACTGGAACTGTATGCGTCCCAGCGTTACACCCTAGATGTCGATCTTCTGTGATGATAGGCTTCACTGAGAGAATAAAGCTGTTTACCGATGTCTCAAAACTCATTTGAAATATGCTTTTTTTTCCCGCCACAAAACCAATTACAACATCAATAATTTAAATATCTCAAGAAACTTGCTGCTGTGACTTTGGTTGAGATTCTTTGATAAGTGGCTCATAAAAAATGTATAAAATTATGGTTCGCTAATAATCTTGAGCACTGCCGCTTTAATGTGTTTTCAGGGGGTCACTAATTCCGCATACAATCCATGCAAAGGTTTTTGGCTGGTGTGGAAAAAGATGCTTCAGAACTAAAAGAAATGTTGATGTCGGAAATGCTAATGGAGCTGAACTTACACTACATACACTAGCACACAGATTTTGTAGGATTGTATTCAGGTGTATGATCGACCAATAATACCAAACAGGTACTAATGGTCATGAATGTCACATGTTTAAACACAGTCATGAACTGCAACAGATGTGTGGGAGACTTAAAACAGGGTGAAGAAAAAGAAGTGGTCTTCATGGAAAAGTTGCTGCCAAAAGAGAACAATACTAAGCGAATACTCATGAAAACATTGAAACCGCAGCAGGTGCTCCGGACTGATGCAGCAGTTTATTCTTTCAAAGAGTTGGTGAACGGTGCAATAATGAGTGTCTGCAGGCATCGGCTAAGAATGGTGGAGGTTCCTTGAACGTTTGGGGATGCAATACCCCAAGAGGGGTGTATGATTGGCTACATATTGTAGCAGGACAAATATTGCTGTCCACCAAACACTCCGCCAATGTCTTTAAGATCCATCTTCTGCGTAAAGAGAACAGACGTACTTTGATTTAGCGTTTAACACTTCCATTTTTGTAAGCGGTTTTCAGAACAGTACTTTGATTTGATTTTGAACGATTTTTAGAAATGAACAACTGGTCAAACCATGTAATATTCCAATTTATCCATGGGGCCTCAAAAGTTTGTGGAAATTACTCAAATTTCTACATTTTTCATGTACAGTGGCTAACAGGAACTCAGTGATCTTACTTCCGCAGCACAACGGCGAACCATTTGAAGCTTTATGGGATGTGTGTGTATGGAAACATATTTCCAGCCAGGCCTACAGCATCGTACTGGTCTATCTGTTGCCTGTCTGTGAGTGTGTGTGTGTGTGGTAGGGGGACGGGAGAGATGCAGCATTAATAATGCAAGGCTGCTTGGAAACCTGACGCGCTGCAGTGAGGAGTGCGTGGAATGCTAAAGAGCCATTTGTTTGTGTGTGAGTCGCCCAATTGCATCCTGTGTGTGTGTGTGCGCGCGTGTGTGTGTGTGTCCTCTAAAAGAACTAGTGCCACCATCCTGAGGAGTGCTAGAGAGTCTGAGCATATCAATGTAAAACTGTAGAAAAATCACAAACCATTGGATAGGTCAGCAGCAGGGGAGTGGGGGTGGGGAGGGGGGGGGTGTTTATTACTCAACCTGCTTGTTTGAACCTTGGCAACACTAGCAAACAGATAGGAGTTGTACAAGCAGACAGAGGAGGAACTAAAAGCTCCATAAAAAGCAACAGCAACATACACTGCTTCTTCTGGTGGTTTTAAGGAAGCTGCAAACGAACAAGAATGCAGCACTACTGCCCACCGTTTCAAAATTTTGTTAAGTAAAATACTTGCTTGGGTCCATGTGGAAAGAAAAAAATGACACAGAAAATGAACCCTTTTCTTGTTTAAAATCAGCCGATGGTTCAGAATAGAACTTTCAGCAGACAGAGACCAATTACATTAAGATTCAAAAAACTAAAATATCGAAAGTGTTCTATAACATTTCCAGCTTTAATTGAGAAAACCAGTATGTTACAAAATTCTATGTGGGGGGTGCTTCAATTCCGTTTACGAGAGAATGTTGCCATGTGAGGAACTGGCAACCATTGTGACAACAGAAACCCATGGAAAACCCTAGTAGTTAAAGCGGATGGATGGAGTGATGGATTAAAAAAAACGTACCACTTTTAGTTAATGCTTACCAATTACTTACTACTACGCAACGACAAAACTCTTCATATGTTGCATTTTTACCGAGTGAAGCTGCAATTGCAGTTGAGATTGAGACAGATTGACATCTCTCTTAGTGTGTGATTGCGCTAGTGTCAATTTATTTGTGTTTATTTAATATTTCCTTTGCTTCACTCGTCCTTCAGAGGTAATAAAAAGAAAACGTATTCACTCCCGCATCTTCAACCCTGGAGTGAGGACCTAAGCAGTGAAACTGCATCAAACGCACTGTAGCAGAAGGATGTTTACCTTACAGTTTCTTTCTCACTAAGTCACTGATGACATTTTCAAGCTGTTTTCACAGATACTTTGGAAATTTGATTCCTCCACAAATGCTCCTTGAAGCAAGACTCTGCAGTAATAAAGGTGTGATGCATATGAAGCTTGAGTAGTTTATGGCATATTTCATTAGCCATCTTCTGTTTCGCTGTAAACAAAATAATCAGTCACATTGTGTTTACATCGAAAGAAGTCAATCTAGGTTTGTCTTGAAAAAAAACAAAACGACTATACAGTGGTACCCGGAGATTACGAAATGTTTGAGATACGAAAGGTCTTGCGGGAAATATTTCGCTTCGAGATACGAAAAAAATCCCAAAATATGAAAAACAGCACTCCCTTCTCCCTTTTGCTGTGTTTTATTCTGTTTTATAATCATTTATTACATTAACATTGTTTAAGGATTGAAGAAACGTTAGTTGATTGGCTTATTCTGTTGTTTCTGAGAGCCGTTGCACAGATTAGGTGTTTTACATGTAAAACTAGCTTCCAGATACGAAATGTTCGAGATACGATAGCCACCCTGGAACGGATTAATTTCGTATCTCGGGGTACCACTGTATCTAGCTTTGTTTTTTTTTTTTTTTTTGTTTTTTTGCAAAAGAATTTCTGCTCTTTATATTCCAGAATCCAGAAAAATACTATTTACCAAAATGTAGGGTCAGAAATTTTTGTGGCACAGTCCGTTCAAATTACATTCAAAAGTGGCATTTTATTGTAATGTTTGATCTTAATAAGTATATTAATTTAATATTATGCAATCTCAGCACTGGCGCATGTGCCAATCACACTGGCTGTTTTAAATTAAGCAGGAATGACGCAACCCAGCTATCATTTTTATTTTAAATATAATATGTGAGTTTCAAAAAGGTTTTGTATTGGCCATTTGAATAATATGCAAGGTAATTCAGATTGAAATTAAATGAATTGAAATCTTTCAGTTTCATTTTACAGACCTAAAATCAGTGTCATCAGTGCCATCTAGTGGTGAAAAGAATTGATATCCCTTGGCAGTACAAGACCTGGGATATGGCTTGTGTTTTTTGAGGTTTGCCTTTTTTATTTAATACAATTTTCTTATTATTTTGACCTCCTCTTTGCTTTTTGGGGGGATTGATTAATTTTTATTTTGTCTCAGCACTTTAGATTTTTGCTACAAAACATTTGAATTACAAAAAAAACATTTTGTGGACTTATTATGGGGTTGCACTAAAAATGATATCAAGCATTGCCAAATAAAATAATTTATTAGAACAAATTGTAAAGTAGTAGAAATGCTCAAGAAGGGTTAAGCTTTACATCTAATAACCAATAGGCATTTTTAAAAATTAATTCCTGACTACATTACAATTAAATACATATGATTTTGAAAGAGAAAACATAAGTTCTACTTTCATGACTGTGCTGAGAGTCAATAGAAAATAAATATTTCTAGTGTAATCCCACGTTAATGATCCTCTCTAAGCCGGCTGCATTCTTCTCTCGCTCTACTTTCCACAATTTCCCAGTTAAAAGATATACAGCGCTAATGACCCTTTCTATTGAGGAACCACTTTATAAGAAAATACTAAGAAAAGACTTAAATAAATTAAAAAACAGGAAACTAATAAAAGCAATTTCCAGCAGAGCAAGCTGAATTTCATTCATTTTCCATTTTTATTCATGCTTTTGTTGACATAAGAAGCAGACAATGAGAGAACGCAAACACTTAGTATAATCGAGTGCTTGCCCCAGGACAGGAATCTAATTCCTTAACGCCTTCTTCCCATTTCAATTTTACACCATTTATAACCAAACCTTAGTAGGGTAATGGTTTTTTGAGCACTTTTTATGGATGCTATAGAAATGGATTCTACCGAAACAAACACAAACAGAATCTAATGAATGAAGACTTCTCGCTGTATGGCAAGCCATCTCAACATTTTGTTTACGTTTACATGCTATTTTGTAGTATATCTTATTGCCCCAGTCCTGCTGATCATGTAAACAATGATTGCTTTAGTGTGGGAAATTTGACCACTGAAGTTGAAATCCAACTAGATGCACCTTAAAGCTGCAAAATAAAAAAAATAGATATAGATACCACTGCGCAAAACTTGTAGGCTTGTTTGGAGAGTGCAGTAAACAAGCAATGCTTTTAAAAAAAGGAGGTACTTCTCTTTATTATTCAGCATTAATTCAGACCAAATCTCTGACTTGGAGAAATGTAACCCCAAACACTCAAGGAACCTCCACCATGCTTAACAGTTCCCTGCAGACACTGATTATTGTACTGCTCTACAAACAGTAGAGCTAGAGCCAAATATTTCTAATTTTCACTCATCAGTCCAGAGCACCTCCTGCCATTTCTCTGCACCTGAGTTCCTGTGTTTTTGTGCACACTTGAGTCACTTAACCTTCTTTTAATGTCAAATGTATGCGGTTTAGGCTGCAACTCTTTCCACTTAACTAGAGCATAAACAGTGAATCCTAAAACATCAGTTTGCTTTGGTAGAGACCTTGTTGATCCAGTATAACTACCTTGTGTTTTGTGCTCAATCTTGCCATAACAACCTCTCAAGTGCGTGCAATGTTTTCACAGCCCTGCAGGTTCCAACTTCGCCTCATCAAGTATATGCTACAGCATTTCAGAAATGTGATGTCTATGCCCTGATTTAATCACTGTGATATTCTTTTTTATTATACCACTGGTATCAGAACGAGTAAAATGGATCCTTGTGATGTTCAATATTAAATGAGCCTGCCACATCATAGTGTGGCAGATTCATGGGGGATTCACATCACGTGGCAGTCGAAGGAGAAGATTACCAGCTTCTAATGTACATCCTGTGGGGTAACGCTGTAATCACAGTAACCAAGATGTATGACTGGGATGAGCAGATTGATGGCTTGTCGAGAAGATGATTGCTCTCGGAAATGCAAGAGGGTGTTGCACACAGTCCACAGCTACATTAAGTCGAGGAGTCATTTTAGCGTTATGACGCATAACGGGGTTGCACGGTTTAGTGCGAGACTTGAGAGACTGATAGATGAGGAAGCTATTATGTCAGGAACAAGATCACACACACTTCTGACTCAAGGGTTCAAGGACACAGGGATGACGATCGTAAAAAAATAAACTATGGGATGCAAGCTTTCCAGTCGCAAAGAATCATTTGTGATGGGAAAAAAAGTATGATTTAAATAAATGTATTTATAAAATAACTATTAAAACTTCCCCGAGAGAATTTTCAGGATAACCATTAAATGATATAAAAGGCCAATGTTTACCTCTTGTGATTTAATCGGAAATGGCACTAAAAGCTGTCTTCAAACCCCCTCTCACCATGTGTAGGTTGCCCAGAGCATCCTCAGTATGTCTGCAATAAAATATGACTATTATGTTCTTTAACCCTTATAGAAGTCTGGGGTCTTTTGGAGCATTTTTTTTATTTTGTTATTTTACAATTTGCTTTAACAAATTCTCTTTACAACATACTTGATATGTGCAATACTTGATAACATTTTTCAACCCCAGCTTGAAACAGTTTTTTTCATTATTTTACACAATAATTTCACAACAACCGTGCAATTATAAAACATGTGTTCATTTTTTCACTGCTAAAAACCTAAAAAATATATCGATATATAAATAAAAAATTCCCCCGAAAAAGATACAACCATTGTGATAAAATGTATTAAAAACACACAATCATGTCCTAAACCTTCCAAGCATTTTTTGTTCCATTGTGGCAAAACATTGAAAAACACAGCCACATCACAAGTATTGTACTTCCAAGGGTTTATGCTTCTTTTCACCACTAGATGGCGCTGATTTGGAGTATATCGAATTAAACTGAAAAATGGAATTACCTGCAAATTATGTGTCATAACATAATGTCCGCAAAAACATAAACTATGAAAACTAATTACCTTTTTGAAACTTACACATTATATTTGAAATCAAAATTAAACGATAGCTGGGTCGCATCATTGGGACATGCACTTCTAGTGGGTTAATATTCCGCCAAACCAAGGTAAATAAACAATCTAACATGTTTCCTAGATATGCAAAGTATGCAGCAAACCTCTGATGTTTCCTTGGCTTTGAGGGCAGAGCAAGATAATCGTGCATGATGCTATAGATGCTACGTAATTACAACACTTAAATTTCCTCTAGGGTTATTTAACCATAGTAATAAAATACACCTCTAGTAATTAAAGTTACATCCATTATTACATTTAGGGACACATTCCCACTATAGTGATAATTATCCCAAAA
>SRMA01027302.1:339647-351820 GCA_007224835.1 Danionella cerebrum | reverse complement strand
AAGGGGCAGAAGATCCGTACGCAGAATTACATAGTAATCGTTCACTAATCATGAACTAATATTTGCATACTGACTTTGCCTAACGTTGTGGCGCGGTCACGTGACAAAAGAACGAAATGACCCGGACTCGCTGAAAGACCTAATCTTTCGGAGAGACTCGCAAAAAGACCTAATCTTTTCGGGTTCCGGCTCATGGCCGCTCCGTAATGTTAACCAATGCAGCATGAGCCGGAAACAGAAAAGATTAGTTCATCTTTCGAGTCATTCGGGTCTTTTCGGTCTTCTGTCATTGATGATGAACGGGTTACGCTCGGAAAACCACAAGAATGATGCGCATGCGCCAATGAACGAATCCCTCTCCAACACGACTCGTTCATACGGAGTCACATTAAAGATTCGTTCAAAAAGAACGAATCGTTCTTGAACGACACATCACTAATACACATGTAACGTCACATAAACAAACATATTGCCCAAAATATTTCACAAGATAACGTTTCACTTGCCTTTTAATCCAAGCGCCAATGCTGAACAACAAATAACACTTTTTAAAATGCTCTAAATTCACGCGCAAAGAGCAGACATTCCCATGTTAGCATGCTAGCTGGAGCTTTGGTTAAGTTCTATTTTAAAACACAGGGACGGCATTTGTTACCGAATCAATACATTATCGCGTTAATATTTAAGACTCAAGAGACGGGATTGTATGAACAAAAAGGAAACGGGTTTGATAATGCATTAGGATAATCAGAAAAGCATTTCAGTCACATCGTGGCCGGGAGGCTCTTTCAGTACTGTCCGTTACAATGCGCAGATACCCAAAAACAGCGGCAAAACTCCTGGATTCTGATTGGCTAAGCGCATGGTAACGTCATTTAAACGTTCCAACCAATGGCGACGACTTATCAGTTGTCGAAAATCATTAAAACTATTTTAAAAGTATTAAAAAAAAGTTTAACTTTTATTAATTGATGCAGCATAAAAAATTATTTTCAAAAGGCCGTTAATCTTGGTCAAATAAAACAAGATTAAAGCGGCGACTATATCCTCAGGATTTCTCCACGAGATAATAACGAAATTCTACATCAAAATAGATATATTAACTCATTATTAAAATAAACAATACTCTTATTTTGTTTGCTACGCCCATAAATAAACATTTGTGCCTTTGCCAATGCATGGGAGGTAAACAACATTTAAAGATAAACTTGTCATTAAATTGGATTGTATGGTTACTAATATTTTTGTTTAATCTTAGGTTTTTTATTAGTTTCAAAACGAATTTATTTGCGCTTAATAACCAATTTAATTGGTACTATGGCCAAATATACCCCTAAACAAATTTTAGACACACAATTATAGCTGTTTTTATTTTTATTGTTGAAAAGTGAAACAGAAAAGCTCAGACAGCATTGAACAGATCTGTGACGTCTGGTGAGATTAAATCGAGCAATGACTGCACTTTCAAACATCCCGTGCCTCAATACAGCCACATAAAACTCAACAGAGCATTGTGCGAAACAAATAAAACATGCCAACAAGAGAAAGTTCAACAGATAAATGTTTTGATTTCAAACAGCATGTCCTCTCGAGTTTCATTAATCCTCTTAAATATTACTTAACATCGGTTTCTTTTTTCGAAGTATCCACGCACATTAATAAGGGAGACCCAAAAGTTCCACGCAAAGGAATTCTGTGGGAACCTTTGCTTTGGTACGAGAAAAAGTTCACCCAAAAATGTAAATTCTACCAACACACCTTCACTTACTGTTTATGGTCACTTTATTGTTGAAAACACAACTTAACAAAACCGGGCTGGAAAGGTTAACACCAAAAAAAAGAACATAAGTGAAGGGTGTTTAAATTGAAATTTGTAATTTTGGGGTTCACTGTGTCTTTAAGGACATTTAAAAATGACAATGACTACCGCTGTAAAAACACAAACTAGCCAAAGAGGCTCGTTGATCATGTGACTGAGAGCTTGAGGGTGGATGATGTCACTGACAGTCTGGGGTCATCCGGCTGACTGATGGGTGAATTTGTTCTGTGTTCATTCAAGCTAGTTTGCTGACTATAGCCTGATTGAGAGAGTTCAGCTGATTGGTCCATTTGTCCAGAGCGGTGTACCGGGCTCCACCTCTTTTCTGGTGATCCAACTCCAACAGCTGATTGACCTGGTCAATTCTACCATTGATCGTGCTGAAAAAAAAAAAACAAAAAAAAAAAAAGACAACAAAAGAACTCTTAGAAATGTAAAAGCATCAGTATTTGAACATTCTTAGGCAGGTATCTCAAGCTCCTCCAGATTATATTCACATTTTTTAAAAATAGATATCAAAAAGCCAAAGCACTGTCAAAAAGCTCTAGTCTGAATAAGTGTACATCGGGATTTTCATTCCGTCTCGAGGCAGAGTTTTTCTTGGTCAACAACCAGAGCATTCCTGTGCAAGACTCTAGCGCCTCTAGTGTTTTCCACTGTGTTGGTCTCTTTAAACGTCTTGATCGTGCTTCTCACTGCAGTTCTTTGATACTTCTCCATCCTTATGACCATCAATCATTCCTTCTCTCAAATACATTGTGACAGTGCTTTGTTTTTTACTAGTTGTTACTTCAAGATATAAAAACCTAGCTTAAAGTGCAGTTTAATGGCTAAACTAGATTAATTATGCAATCAATGATAAATTAGCAATTCATTGGACATCTAGGTTGGCTCTAAAGTCAATCAAAGAAATAGTTTTTTTAACCCTTAGAAGTCATTGAATTAAGTAGGAATGACGCAACCCACCTATTGTTTATTTCTGCTTTTAAATATATTGTATAGGTTTCAAATGGGTTATTAGTTTTGATATTTTTGTTTTTAAAACATTGCAAGAGTTTTATATAAAGGTAATTAAATTAAACTGAGTGAGAAAATGCATGATCATCTTTAAGTTTCATTTTACAGGCATCAAATTATGGCTTCAGTGCCATCTACTGGTGAAAAGAAGGGATAACCCATGGAAGTACAAGATCTGTGATGTGGCTAGTGTTTTTCAAAGTTCTGGGCAAAACAAAGCACAATGGAACAAAAAGTGCTTGGAACAGTGTTTAAGGTTTATGAGAGGTCCTTCTGTTTTTTTTTTTTTAAATAAACTTTTCACATTGTTTTGATTGATTGTTTTGTAATGTAATGAAAAAATGGGGGTTATACCACAAAAATTGATGGCAAGCATTGCCACAAAAGCAAATTGTAAAGTAGTAAAAAAATGCCAAAAAGGCCCCGGACTTCTAAGCGTTAAGGCAGCTATTAATGATAACCATAGTTGTTTTTTAGTAATTAATTATTTAAATTATTT
The DNA here is from genome assembly GCA_007224835.1 of Danionella cerebrum. NCBI lineage: Eukaryota > Metazoa > Chordata > Actinopteri > Cypriniformes > Danionidae > Danionella > Danionella cerebrum. The sequence continues at coordinate 348,485 of SRMA01027302.1, read as the reverse complement.
TATTTCAACAACTGCACCTCTCCATATATACATATATCCATTTACCTTTTGAGTAGTTAAGGTGTACTTACTTGTCTAAAATACACTGCACAAGTAAGCTTTCCACATCTGCGACGTCAATATTCAATTCCTAAAGAAAAACAATAAAATCATCAGCTTAAAACGCACAAAAAAAGGCTAATAATATTAATAACAAACAGTTTATTTAAAAAATATGTAGTCGTCTGCCATTAAACACAAAACAGATTAATCTCTTCTGGGAAGGCTTTCTCAAAAGTTCAGAAACTATGAAAAAATGGGTTTCCAAAGCTGCTTTCCACCACTGCACCCAACTCTTGTATGGCACTTGGTGATGTAAGGCTTGGAAGAAGCTGCTCGGCTGTGGAGACACATTCTCTACAGACTGTTCTAGAGTTGATCTGAAGGCTACATAATGCTATATATCCACAGATAATTCTGTGTTGCATGTTGCACTTACTTCTACCATGTTTTAAGAACACTGGGAGCTGAACATTTAATACATTTCAACTCTCTCAACAAAGTAAAACGTTATGAAGGAAACGTTGAACTCACCTTTGAAATAAATGGTATGTGTATCCTAGTGTAAGGCTTAATCAATTTGATGAGCACTTGTGTTCTAATATTTCGTAATAATTCTGTGGGGGAGGTCAAAAACAAAAATGGGCTTTCAACACATATGCGTCATTTCACTGATGAATAAGTGAAGACAAAGGCTCTGAAACAGACCCTCAATATGTTCTCTAATGAAGGGATCGTCCATTATGTTGCTGTGATTCGTCTTCAGGATTTTCTCAAACTCTGTGATGTCATTGTTCTGGTAGGCACTGGAAAAAAACCATTAAAATCGAAAAATGTTTTATAATATATACTGGAATTGAAGGAGGATCATTTTGCGAGACTTACCTGACCAGGTTCGTCATTGCAAGGATTTCAGGATCATTTTTATAAGGTTTTGCCTAGTCATGAGAATTGAGAAAGAATTTGTTTGGTTAAATCAAACACCATTGGAAGTAAATAGTTAAAACTTCCTGATTGGCATTAAGTTTATTAAATAAGACAATGTCTTTGATTTACCTCTTGCGAATCAAAGGGGTTGATTCCAGACTTCATTAGCATGTTGGCCAAAACCAGGTACTTCAGACACGTGGTTCGTCTGGGGCTTCCAGACTCGTCATAGTTCTTGAACGCCTCAAAAAAGTCTGTGTGGGCCTTTTCAAACTCACCCTCCCTCAAGTGCATTTTACCACCACACTCTGTACGGAGCAGAAAAACAAAGAGTGTGTTTGCTAGGAAGAACTCCGTGACTGTTCCTCTTGTCACTATGAGTGATATAAACCAACTCCCAAGTCTTCATGATTTTGTCAACCTGAGATATAGAGCTGTTGATACGGTTACTAAGGTAAACAGTTTGGTTGCTATGGAATGGTCAATGAAGTCTTATAAAAATTCCTGTCAGTGAATAATACATATTGATTCCATATACTAGGGGTGTAACGGTACGCTAAAATCGTTTTCGGTTCGGTACAGTGTCTTGGAGAGTTCGGTTCGGTACAAAACAATAAGAACTTACATAATCTTTATTTTGAAAAGCTGCCAATACACAGTAGAATTCTTGCATAAAATAAATAAAAGTGACACATTTGGGTGATATTTTAAATAAATTGCACTCTTTATTAAGAAAAACACATTTTTTAAATAAAAAATGAAATGCTGCAACTAGTTAGGATAGATAGGATAGATTAACCTATCCACATTTTCTGAAGAGAGCATAGATCTGGTTATATCTCCAGCAGTAGAAAATGTTAGATGTGTTGCCTGCCCGATCTCCGTGGAACAATGTCGGCATACAACTTTAAATTTATCCACTCGTCTATCCCCGTTATGTATTTTAACAGAGAAGCCAAAGTGTTCTCAAACACGAGATCGTAGTGGGGTGAGAGGGTCTTCAAGCTCTGGCTTCTCTTTCGCTTTTGATATGATTCTCGCGCTCGTGCTCGTCAGTCAATAGCATCCGTGCGGAAACTCGCCTAGGAACATTGTTGCGCTGCGCTTAATATCGCACTGATAATACATTTATATCATTTAATTAAAATACCGAAACGGTACGCAAGTGTCCCGAACCGAACAGGCCGTACAGAAACGGTTCAATACATTCCGTGAACCGTTACACCCCTAGTCATAATATAATGAAAACATAATGAATGCGGCAAAAATTCAATGGTCAATTTTCAAAATAGCCCCTCCCCAGAATATTTATTTTATTGAGTGACTTGAGTGTTAATAAATAAACAAAAATGAAATAAAAGAGATCATCCCAAATCAAATATGTGGATTATAAAGAACCTAATCAAGCTCATCATATAACATGCCTAATAAATTGGTGCCGTGACCCAGGTTTTGTGTTGTAGCTCAGCTAGTAAGTGCTGTGTTAGCGTTTGTATCATCAGAGGAGCTGATTCCATTTGAGTGCTTGTGTAAGCCTTACACCAAATACAAGAAAAGCTCAAATACAAGAAAGCACAACATTTAAATTGAGTAACAATGGTCTTACAACAGCAGAAAACCACACGGCCCATACATGGCTCAAAGAGATGCTTTTTCCAACACATGGTGCAAGAATTAATTTGGTGATCAAGCTAGTATTGGAAAAAAATCCCGATCTAACGCCTAAATCAATAAACATTAGCATTCTAATTAGCATTAATGCTGGTTACCAGACACATGCCAGTCATCCTGTATTATTTCTCTGTTTAATGGAGTATTCGACATTTACTACTTGGATAACATTTATGACTTGAATATTATTACACAGATTCTCCTCTGAGTCCATATGAATACCCAGTAAATGCCTGCTTTTGGACTGACAAAGGAGTAAATACTCTCAGGCTAATGCAGAGTTGGAGGAGTGTCGGATCTGTCTCAGATTAATGCTTCAAGAGAAGGACTTAACCTTGAGATGAGAAGGTGATGAGACTGACAGTGGCTCAAAGGGCCTGACAATTCCTCTCACAGCTGCTAAAAACAGCTAGAGCACTCGGTTGTTTTAAACAGCAGTGGGTTGCCATGCAACAACCTTTTTATTAAACAGCCCATGCAGATAAAACAGTCTATTTAAAGGAGCACCTTGGAACATTATTTTATTCAACATCTAGAGACATTGAAAGCAAAGAAGTGCCAAGTTAAACAAAAATGACTTTCAAATTTTAGTAGCCTTTGGTTTTAGATCAAACTACTTACTGCTGTCCAAAGAATTGCTTAAACAACTAATAAAATGTTGTGCATCGTCATCATGGCAAAAACAAAATGTTTGGATAAAGAATTATTTATGTTTACGAAGATAGCTGCAGTCTAAAGCATCATCAAGAAGTTTAAAGAGACCAACACATTGGAAAAGAGGCAGGAATCAAAATATCAAAAATAAAAATGGAAAGACAACTAGTGAAAGAGGTTCTACTCTAGTCCTGCATTGTTTGGTTATCACCCAAAAAGACTCTTCTGAAGAAAAAGTACCAAAACAAACTATTTTGATAAGGGAATGTAAAGCAAATTGCAACAAAACTAGTGTTTTTATGGCCAGATGTTGCTTATATTTAGAGAAAGAAGGGAGCTGTTTAATTCCAAGAACACAGTTTCCACAGCAAAGCATGGTGGTGGGAGTGAAATGCTGTGGGAATCTCATAATGGTTGAAGAAAACATGACAAAAGAAGATTTTGAAAGACAATCTCAGGCAGTCTGCAAGAGAACTTGGTTTGGGTCGGCAGTATTGTCTTCCAGCATACCACCAAATGAGGAAAGTGAGGGATCTTGACTGATCGAAAAATGAATAGTATATATATTTATCGTATTAATTTTAGTATATGAATATAATTAATATCTATCTTCAACTGTATATGTAAACTTTACACACATAAGCATCTACTCAAAAATAACTCAAAATAGACTTTTTATACCCCAGCAGAGATTACAGAGATGACTTACTCAAACCTCTTTAAAGCTTTGATTCCTCCCTTCACTGACAATTACGTGTATAAAAACTACTGAAGAAACTAGAAAGATAAAACCACGCTTGATCTTTAAGAGAAAGCATTCCATGGAATGGTATATAGTGTCCTTGTGAGTTTGTGTCATCACCGTAGCTGATTGAGAGAATGAGTGCCATCGTAACATGAGCCGCTGCTCTATTCCATTTGAGTGCTGATTTAAGGCCTGTTGTTTTTCTAGCCATAAACACCTCGAGAACAGGAGAGCACAATGCTTTATTGGCCACTGCAGCTCGTCACCAGCATAGCTTTACCGAGGAATAGGTGTCAAATAAAGCAAGTAATATACCGACCTTCTTTATAAATGTTGAGAGGCCATACTGTGGGCTTTTAATTTATCTCATTCAATAAACTAGAAACAAATTCATCTCAAACAAATCTCATCTTTGAAACAAATTGTGTTTATTTGAATAAAATGAGTGACTTTTCTTTTGTAATATAAGGTAATGCCAACTTAAACATTAACTGAAATTTATTAGTTATAATAGAAGCGAAATATATAAAAGGGATGGATGGAGAAATAGAGGAGAAAAAAAAATAATGTATGGATTGATGGAGATGCAAATTAATGAATAATAGATAGATGTAGAAATGGAGATACAAATGAATGGATGGTCGAAAATACAAATGAATGAGTGGATGGATTGATGGATGGAAAGAAACTAATCGATGGAGAAAGGGTGATGCAGGTTAATGGATGGATGGAAACATGGAAATGCAAATTAATGAATGTTTGGAATTAATGGATTAATGGATTGATGGAGGATGTACAAAGTAATGAATGGATGGAGAAAGGGAGATACAAATTAATTTGGTGAGAGGGAGATATAAATGAATGGATGGGTGGATGGAGATACAAAGTAATCAGTGGGTGGGTGGGTGGATGGATAAAGGGAGATCTAAATTAATGGATGGATGGATGGAGGTACAGATTCATGAATGGATAGATGATTCAATGAAGATTGGACTGGACCAACTGATGGGTGGAGAAATATACAAACTAAAGAATGGATAGATGGAGGGATGGATCAATAATTCAAGGGTACTACATAAATTAAGAGCCTAAAGTATAAAACAAATGTTTGTACTCAGGTATTGTTTTAGATGGTCTCTGATGAACCTTGGAGCTATTGGGATAGTTCTAGATAAAAAAAATAAATAAATAAATAACATTAAGTGAAATGAAATAAAATAATAAAAATGTGCGTGGGTGTACACATTTATTTTTGCATTTCTTATTTTTCCCCTTGCATTGAAAAAATAAAATAATAATAATAGTAATTTTCTAAACATGAACAAAACAAATAGTTGAATTCAATTTTAATTAACAACTCCACAAATAATGACGAAAAAACAATTCCACAAATCAATTATTTTTTTAAAGGCGTGTCCCTGCGAAAGTGAAATCAATTTGCTAGAACTACAAAAAAAAAGTGCCATCCGGACTCCGAATCTGTTAAAATCAATTGTTTACGGCCTTTTTTTTTTAACCTTTCAGATTCCTTGAGATATAAAGTTTCCAAGTACAGAGATATTTTCCAAGAATGGCAATGAACCAACTAACATTGATGATTACTTTCATCTGTGACATTTAGCCGAGTTGAAAAGATGCATTTTGGTATTTAATTACACTACGCTTCTAATGAAAATATCACACAGTATTTTTTTTTGGTATGTAACATATAGCTAATAGCCAACCAATAATAATAATGATTTAGTGCTCTTTGAAAAACCTCCTCCATCAATGTTTGAAACGGTCATTTGTCCTCCCAAAATCTTCTCATTCTGTGGACTGACATAATTATTCAGATCCAGGGCATTGTATTTTAAATGCTAATTCCTCATCTTGATTCGCCTGCTGCTGGGTTCAGTGCGTCTCGGTGTGACTCAGATCTAATCTCACAACGTTGTACGGCAGGTTCCTTCACATAACAGCAGGAAACCGATTGCATCAAACATCTGATTGGATGCCAACATGCCTCCATGCTACTCTTTGATTTCACTGACGAATGTGCATCTGTATTTAACAATGCAAGCTGTGTACAAAGAAAATAACAGATTGGAGATTAATAGATGTCATTTCTGCAATGCTAAAACCTCAAATGTGTTCCAATGTTTTCTTTAACATTACATTATTGTGGCCATTTGCTGAGTGCAATTTGAAATGCAATCATAATAACAAAAAAAACATTAACCCTTTTATGCAAACAGTGGCTCTCTCAAACTCAACGGTTACTGTACATTTTCTAAAAATCAATAGAATCATCCCTAAAATCGTTCTTCTATTAGATGAAAAGATTGGAGGATGGTAGGAACATACATTGCAATCATATCCTTTCCTCCATTTTTTTCCCACACCATTGCCTCAGCCATGAGTTGGGCAGTTCAGATTTGTGTGATGAGATGCCATGCTGACCGCTTCACTTTGACACATGGTGCTCATTTCACAGCACCCGCTGGCACACAGGACGTCCTGACCTGACTCGTGGGGCCCCTCACCGTATAATCAAACCATTATGACATGGTTATCATTTGTCAAGAGTGGATTCAACTCTATGGATAAAATCACAGAGGACAACAATTTGAAGAATGGGAAAGCCATTCTACAAAATAATGCAAAGCATAACTCTTAACCTACGAGAACATTCATTAAAAGCTACAAAGGAGGCTGTTGTTCACGTTTTCCTAAGTAGGTATATAGATACCAAACTGAACGTATTTGATGTAAAGCATGATCAGAAATATTGCGTAGGATGTTTTTACATGTTCACAGATATGTTGATTTTAGGCCTCAAGGATCATATAACGTATACTCTCTATATACCTACTGATGTCCATTCTCTCAGTAAGTCACATATGTAATCTCTGAAGATAACACGGACACCATGTTCTCCACTTTGCATCATTTTGCCATGGAGGTAGACAGATGCATCCAGGATTAAACAATAGATTAGTGACGGTAGTCAGAGGAGAGATGCATGCAGGTCCATAGGGGATATGAACAGGATGTGAGCCGAACTGGGACTCAGCTGGGACTACTGATAAAACTAGGTAATCACAAAACGGGGACATTTAGGAATGCTGAGTTCCCACTGGTGAAGCAAAAAGATCATTGGGTAAAAGCTAAAAATGCATGGGCTTTAGGAACATTGACTTGGACTATTGAGGAAGTTACCATTGGTAAATTAAAAAGATTCCTGGTAAAAGCATTGAGCTGGGCTACTAAGAGAATTCCAGTGGTAAATGAAGATCATTGGGTAAAAGCTACAGTTGTGCAATCTTTAGGAACTTTGACCTGGACCACTGAGGTGGTTACCACTGGTGAACGAAGATCATTGGGTGAAAGCTACAGTTGTGTGATCTTTAGGAACATTGACCTGAACTACTGGAGTAGCTACCACTGGTGAACAAAGATCATTGGGTAAAAGCTAAAGTTCTGTGATCTTTAGAAACATTGACCTGGACCACTGGGGTGGTTACCACTGGTGAACAAAGATCATTGGGTAAAAGCTACAGTTGTGTGATCTTTAGGAACATTGACCTGGACCACTGGAGTAGCTACCACTGGTGAACGAAGATCATTGGGTAAAAGCTACAGTTGTGTGATCTTGTAGTTCATTGACCTGACCACTGGAGAAGTTACCACTGGTAAAATGAAGATCATTATGAAAGCTAAAGCAGTTGCAGTGATCTTAGGAACATTGACCTGAACTACTGGAGAAGCTACCACTGGTGACCATGACTGGGTAAAGCAAAGTTCTGTGGATCTTTAGGAACATTTCTGACCTGACCACTGGAGAAGCTACCACCGGTGAACGGCGATCATTGGGTGAAAGCTACAGTTGTGTATCCTGAGGAACATTGACCTGAACTAACTGAGTAGCTACCACTGGTAGTAAAGATCATTAGGTGCGCTTCGAAAGTTCTGTGATTCAGAAACATTGACCTGGACCACTAGGGTGGTTACCACTGGTGAACAAAGATCATTGGGTAAAAGCTACAGTTGTGTGATCTTTAGGAACATTGACCTGGACCACTGGAGTAGTTACCACTGGTGAACGAAGATCATTGGGTAAAAGCTAAAGTTCTGTGATCTTTAGGAACATTGACCTGGACCACTGGAGTAGTTACCACTGGTAAATGAAGATCATTGGGTGAAAGCTACAGTTGTGTGATCTTTAGGAACATTGACCTGAACTACTGGAGTAGCTACCACTGGTGAACGAAGATCATTGGGTAAAAGCTAAAGTTCTGTGATCTTTAGGAACATTGACCTGGACCACTGGAGTAGTTACCACTGGTGAACGAAGATCATTGGGTGAAAGCTACAGTTGTGTGATCTTTAGGAACATTGACCTGAACTACTGGAGTAGCTACCACTGGTGAACAAAGATCATTGGGTAAAAGCTAAAGTTCTGTGATCTTTAGAAACATTGACCTGGACCACTAGGGTGGTTACCACTGGTGAACAAAGATCATTGGGTAAAAGCTACAGTTGTGTGATCTTTAGAAACATTGACCTGGACCACTAGGGTGGTTACCACTGGTGAACGAAGATCATTGGGTAAAAGCTAAAGTTCTGTGATCTTTAGGAACATTGACCTGGACCACTCGAGTAGTTACCACTGGTAAATGAAGATCATTGGGTAAAAGCTACAGTTGTGTGATCTTTAGGAACATTGACCTGGACCACTGGAGTAACTACCACTGGTGAACGAAGATCATTGGGTAAAAGCTACAGTTGTGTGATCTTTAGGAACATTGACCTGGACCACT